>PVHP010001825.1:0-99712 GCA_004024765.1 Zapus hudsonius | reverse complement strand
ATCTGTGGGCCCATAGTTACTGACCTCGTTGCCTTCAATGCTATGATCAGCACTTCTTCCCCATGTGTTTCCTCTGAGTGGAGAGTGGAGAGTCCAACCCGGCCCCTGAGGAAAAGAGCACAGCTGAAAATCAGTCAGAAGCTCAAAACATTGTCAACATTCGTCGTCTGTGCTATTCAGGCTAAAGGCACACCTAAGCCTAGTCACACTGCGTTACACAGATGTGGATCTCACAGTTGCAAGATTAACTTTATGGCAAGTCATGAGCCAAGAATTCAGCATCTCACAGGAATAATATTGCAAAAGTTATTTGTAAGGTTCATTTCTAATAGTTCATTCTCTTAGTTCTTTCCCACAGTTTGTTCTCATAGTTCGCCCCCCCCCCACAGATACATGAACAGGATGTGGACATCTGCACGCACAGATGTGCATCCCCCATGCACACCACATAATATATTCTACACATGCACATGAAAACTCTTACGCCTAAGTGTGAAGTAAAGGATGGATTAAAAAATACTAAAAGAATATTTGGCTGACACTGCTCTGTTGATCCTCATTCTTGGGAAAGACTTCGCTGCTCTTGTTGCAGAAATCCTGCTTCTGTCTGTCTGCATCACTAGTAACAGTGGACCATCATCATGCCATGCTTCCTTCTAGTAACACACAGGGACCTGCTTTCAGGGACCTTGCAAACTAAAAACACAGAAATGCAAACACCTAGATGCCAACTATATGTAATCCTTGAAGATTTTTCTCTCCTCTGAAAAGGTAGACTTTTTAAACCGATTGACTGCTGTAGCAATTAAGACCTTGTTGGCATGCACATGATTGAATAAATCAGTCTAAGAAGCTTTGATATCGATTACTTCATCACTTGTCATACCGGAAACGATCCGTTTTTAATACCTGGGCCTGTGAACTTGGGTCACCACTGTTTGAGCATTTACTGGATGGCAGCTACAATATCTAACACACGCGAACACGGGGGAGGGGCATTATCCTCACAGTAGCCGTTCCTACTTTTGACAGCAGCATCTGTGAATCAAAGTGTTGATGCAAGTAAAAGATTAACCCAAGCTCTAGTGCTTGAGATTGATGTAGATACTGGTTTGGTCCACAGTGATCTGCATATTTCAAGAGGCTCAAGTATTAAAACAGCTCACTTTTAATCAAGTCATCCCATGGGTCATTGTCTCTCTCTCTCTTTCTCTCTCTCTCTCTCTCTCTCTCTCTCACACACACACACACACACACACACACATACACGGCTTCATTGTCTCACTTACACACACACATATACACAAACATGGCTTCAAAGTTTCACTTGCACACACACACGTTTCATTGTCACACACACACACGGCTTCAATATCTCACTTGCACACACACACACCCATGGCATCATTGTTTCACTTACACACACACACACGGCTTCATTGTCTCACTTGCACACACACACACACATTCACACACACACACATGGCTTCATTGTCTCACACACACACACAATTAGAAAGGGCATTTTAAAATGAGTGCAAGAGAACTTTGCCAGTTTGAAGAATTTCACAGGAGTGATTTCTCACTTTATGTATTAGAATTCACTCCATGAATTCTAATACATAAGCTATGCACAAAGAACAAAGCTCATTTTAAAAATAAACGAGTTATTTGCACACAATTGCACTGTTGTGTTTTGTTCCAAGAAAGCCTGTCACTTCCCAACGGGCATCATGCATTTTAACGTCACGCCTTCTGCGGCCTGGCTTTCTTCTGAGAAACTATTGTTGGCCTAAGACTCCTTGGGGTCCAGTAATCATTCCATTTTCTCCAGCTAAGAGACAGGGAAAATAAATTGTGCTTTCTCTTTATTGTCATGCGTTCACTGCACACAGTGTTGGGATTCATAAAGAGCGCTATAGCAAGTGCTTGGACAAAACTCACCTCATGTCCCCCCTTTCCTTTGGTCCCTCCTGCCAGTCTCCTTCGCGTCTCCTTATTCTGCATCTGGGCCTGCATAACTCGGACTAAGGCATTGACTAGTTGTTGTTTGTTTGATTGACAGTTTCCACCTGTGCTCTTTCAATGGGAGGCCCAGCAATGCTCAAGTGGAACCAGGCTCTATTAGGGTTGAGGTGTTGTTTATTCCCATGGGACCAGAGTGTTAGCTGCACCCTCAGCCCAAATGCCTGGGGAACCAAATTAAATCTTCAGCTGAAGTCCACAAATGAGTCAAATACTGACTCAAGAAGCTGTTCCAACCAATGGCTATGCTCACTATGAACACACGGTTAAAATCAGCTGCAGACAACTGTGTCTTCAACTCCAGTGATTTAGGGAGAATACAAGAACCAAATAGCATGGCATGTACTAAAATGCTAGTTAGTAAGGGGAGGAATGGAAGGGAAATAGCCAGAAGAAGACCTGGTTAGTATGAGAGCAGATGAGAAGGAAACAGTAGCAGAAAAAGTGAATAAGAAAGGGAAGAGGAAGATGAAGGCTGGAGAAGTAGCAGCTCAGCATAAGGAAGGATGGAAGAACAGCGAGATAGAGAAATGCAATCAGGCAACCTAGAGCACACTCAGAACTTTCTAGGCCAAACAAGGAGGCCCCAAGATCACATCACCCTGTGATCTTTGGGAAAGCTTATTAAAAATTAGAGAAAAAAAAGGTGAGCTAGGTCTGGTGACACATAGCTATCATCCCAGCACCTGGGAGGTAGATGCAGGAGGATTAGAAGTTCAAGGTCATCCTCGGCTATATAGCAAATTTGAGGCTAGTCTGGGCTACATGAGACCCTGTCTCAAAGAAGTGTTGGGTTGGATTGTGAAGGGAGAAAGAGAAAGCACAGGACGATATTGAACCACTAAATTGAAATCAAATGTTAAGAATGGGAAATACTAAAGAAGGGATGAGGGATTGATGATTTAGCCCAGTGGATGGGTATTTCCCTAGCAAGTACAAGGCCCTGGGTTTGGTTCTCAGCACTGGGGAGGTGGGAGAAATTGCGCGGGGCAGATTGCTCAGGTAAAGGTGATTGTTTGTAAACCCTGACTGCCTGGGTTTGATTCCCCCGTACACACGTAAAGCCAGGTACACAGAACGGTGCATGCATCCAGAATTTATAACAGCAAGGGTCCCTGGTACACCAATTCCCCCATCTCTTTCTTTCTCTTCTCTCTCCTCTCTCTCTCTCTCTCTCTCTCTTCCTCTGCTTGCAAATAAATATATTTCTAAGAGAAGGGATAAGAAGTGGACAAGGATGTAGTCTGTATGTTACTATGTCCCCACAATACATGACCACATAATGGTTATCATGGTAACTCACCATTGTTCTCATACACACATTTGTTTATTATTTTTTCCATTTAGAAAGCATTTATACTTTTATTTAGCTTATTTGTGTCCTTGTCTCATTTCAATTTTTTTTCCTTTTGGGATCGATGGATTTTCAAGTTTTACTTTTTTATGATTTTTATGTATGAATACTAACCTGTTCTGTGTAATTCCAAATCTGATTCCAAATTTACAATTTGCTTTTAAACTTTATGTTGCGCTTTTCATACAAAAATAATTTACCTAGCTAATATTATCAAATCTTTACTTGTCATCTCCGCCCATGCTATTACTTCAAATTTAAATAGAGCTCACCAATATTTTATGTGATCACTTGTCTGGTTTAATTTAATCTTTAGTTATCTGAAATTAATTTCATTTTGGGGTATGGATAAAGATACCTTTTTCTCTTTATTTCCATACTTACTGTGTTCTTGCTAAGATGTGGAGATACAAAGGGGAAGGGAGCAAGCCCCTGTGCTCCCTCAGAGCAAGGCTTGCTCTAGTCTGTTCCCAGGTCATGACTATATGTTTGTTTCTTGAGGCACCTGAGGCTTTGATATCAGAAAGTCTGAACTTACTTCCCCAGTAGAATGAAGGCCACCAACTTCTAGTATCTCCTCTCCCTATGAGTGAAGAGGAAGATTTGATGGAGAACAAACAAGTCAGGACAGCAGAGAGATAGAAAAGTCCAGGCTCTTACACTGTCTTTCTTAGCATTTTGGCTTATAATATGCAAGCCATAGAAAACTCTGTAGTTAGCATTGGCTGTTTCCAAGCCCAGAATAACCTTTTCATTTTAGCATCGTATGTAAACAGCTTGCAATAACTATAAGCACCATGTTCAAAGAAGAGAAAACGAACACATTAATGTAATCTGAAAATAATTGCTAGATGCTGGGCTATTAGAGCAACAAACATGTGAGATGTGAATGCTTCGGGGTGACCCCCCCCCCACACACACACTTAGGCATTTCACACACTTCTCACGTGCCACAACCAGAATGTGACGGTAGACATTTCTATCCTGACCTTCAGCTGTATTAACTTTGCCTCAGCCACCAATCTGCCAATAAGAAAATGGGCATTTTCAGGATAGCTGGGAGTCTTCTGCTTTCTATATTTATGTAGAAGATGACACAGAGAATGTTAAAGAGCATCTCTCAGTTGGCAAATACTCTCTCTTCTGAAAAGCCTGATAACAGCTTTGTGACCTCACTGCTTAACCTCTCTGAACTTGCTTACTCATCTCCAATGTGTAGGATTGAGTCTGACATTGGTAAGGAGCCTTGTAGCACTAACGTACCCTGGCTGAAATTTCCAGTGTTAACATTCATCATTCCTCTAAAGCTATTTCAAATGTAAAGAGAGAAAGGCTCGTGGTGTTGATCTATATGTATTTGGTTGCTGAGATGTGTAAGACTGACGGCACTTAGAGCTTCCTTTCAAGGAGTTTGAGAAGCAGGCTCAGATCATTGGCACTGACATTAGCAGCATCATTTCAGGAAATACTAACTCTCCCTTCTCTTGTTCAGGATAGAAGATAATACACTAAATTGTTTCAGAATGGGAAGGAAATTATTGATTAGAAACAGTCTAACAGGCCTGTTCCATTTTAGGGATTGTAACTAAAACTAATAGCAGCTAAGAATAAGATTTAGAGGCAATGTAATTGCAAAATGAGCATCAGAAACCTGTACTTCTTGTCATAGAGCCAAGCTATTTCTATACTGTCAAAGTAAATTATTGACAAAACCATCTGGCCCCTTTTGAGAGGACACTCCACTGCTTGCTCTGGGCTGGTCAAATGTGTTAGTCTATCAATGGAGAAAGCAGTTGATTTTAGTCTCAAAGCACTGATAACTTCTAGAGACTTGCGTTTTCTGTGTGAACAAATGCTTATCAATGTCACACAGAAAAACATCAGTGTTAGGGCTGAGAAATAAAATGGGAAGCAAATAAATTGATTGTGGGCACACCTGCTTGACCAGAGCAAAGACAGGCGTCTGCATTCTGGGTGGATAAGGTCCCTGAGCTCCACCCACACCCACACCAATCGCTGGTGCACTGTTGGAGCTTCTAGAAGGAATGATCAGGGAAGTGTCTGGCCCTGTGTAGGAAGGACAAGCTTCCGCAGCACAGACTTCCCTGGGTAGTTATGAGGTCAGAGTATGGAGTGCTATATCTCTGGCATCTTCCATTTAGTTGGTTAGTGTTCATTTATTTCTGCTCAACTGATAAGGCCCCGTAGCATTAGGGTTGGGAGTATGTTCCTGATCAGGCCTGACCTCTGCACTGCCACTCCAATTTAGGAAGCTGTGAGAGAATCTAAAATTGGAAGTCAGGTGGTATCTTCATTCCCATGACATTAAAAGCCCTGTGATGAGGACATGAGGCTCAGGGGATTGCTTCTGCTCTGCTGGGCAGAGTGTCGTCTCTCAGTGGAGCTCTTGTGTGGCCGTTCTGAGCCCTTCTCTGATCATAGCTGTCTTTGCAGACACCAGGCAGATGCTATTCACCTGGGCTTCCTCTATGAATTTACATAAAATCTCATGTGGTTCACAAATATTCTATGGCTGAAATATAGTTTGCATCAGCTACTCTTTACTCAGGAGTTGTCTTCTGTTTTGGGTGGTGTGTGCTTATTTTTCTGTAGTATTATTATTCTGTAATGTTAGATAAACTATGTGATAATAGAGGGGCTCTATGTGGGGCTACAGGGAGATTCTCTCCACTTGCTATTTAGTAGTTCTTAAAAATGTCTAAAAACATAAAGTCTATAAAAAAGAAAACCATTTTCTAAATAAAAGTTTTCCCCTAATGGAGGAAAGAGATTTTACTATATCGATCCAAATGGTTGTGGTATTGTGGGTCAGTGCCACTGTGGTTTCACCAAAAACAGAATCTGAACAGGCAGTCTATAACATCTTTAAAGAACAGGGCCTTCGAACATTAAGAGGTAAGAGATAGTTTATCCTCAAGTCCTCCATGTCGGCAAGGAACCCATGGTCAGTTACAAATATCTCGAAAGTCAGGGGCAACAAACAGAACAAGCAAAAATATTGTCAGTGATGATGCACTGATAGAGATGTAACTGAAAACGTTTTATCACATTTGCCATCTTTCAGCTATGACTCCTTTCTTTATACACGAGGCCCATGCAAACACCTCCAGGGACTCTTAGTCAATGCTGAATGTTCCCTGAGTCTGAGCTCTTCCCAGCCTGGGAGGAAGGAATCACAATCCACCCCGGGAAACAAGAACTTCGAGGTTCCTCCCTGAGAGCTCCTTTGCTACACAACTCATATCCATGCTGACCATGCAATCAGTCCATCTCCCTCCTAAACTTGATCGTCCAATCTGTCCATTGTCCCTCCCCCAGAGTATCACAACCATCACCAAGAGAACCACACCTTCTGTAAGCAACCATTATTGCTGATGTGAATTAAGTAAATAAATTCTTAATTATACAACTGTTTTTATCCTGGTTTGCTGCTGATGGATCCTTTTTCCATAATATAGCAAGACTACTCTTGTCAAAACATTAAGTATTTATGACTGCCTTATTTAAACGCCTTGGCAGCTTTGCTAGTCTTTGGGGTCAAGATCAATAACTGTAAGATGGACAGACCTTGTAAGACCTGGTTCCACCTCCCTCTCCACTCTCGGCATTTGTGACAAAATCGGGTATGTTCAGGACAGTATGGGCAGAGAGCACTCTCAGAATGTAAACAACACATTCACTGTGCTCCTGTATGACGTCAGTCTTTGTGTTTTCTCTTCCTTCGTCTATGAAAGTTCTTCTATGTCTAGCTAACAACCCCCCTGTGCTTAGTCAACTAACAGTGATAAGCTTACCCTCTTCACTACTAAAATGCCATTTTTTCAGAAATTTTCTCCAAATTTGAAGCATTCAATGGCTAGCTGTCCTTATTCTGTGTTCTTACACCATCCTTCTTAATTTTATAGGACCCACCTTAGCTTCTGAAAGCGTACTTTTATGATTATTTGACTTATCCTCACTTCTCTCACCATGAAACAATTGACATGAGAGATGTTTTCCTTTGTTTTGCTGATGCCCAATAAGTACTTGTTCAATGATTAACTCAGGCATGGGGACATGGTCCTGTAGTCACATGGAGAGTGACACTCTTCAAACAAAAGTAAACTACATGTTAGTACTAGCTCAGTGCTAATCTCATATGTTCTGAAAATATGAAGTAATTTTCACATACATATTTTCTCTCTCAGTCATAATCATGACCTGACTAGTTTGCAGGGAAGGTCAAGAATTAAGACACTTGATAATACTCTATTCACTCCCATGCTGATATGGTTCTAAGCTATAATCAAACTGCTCCTTTCTGAAAATCTTGTTTTTCCTCAGGTACTAGAAAGCCATGTCCACAATTTCTGACCTCAGTTCAATTATGTGACTATGTCATCAAGAAGTCACGCTCCTTCTGGGATCTCCTCTGGCATCTTTAATGTGCTAACATCTTTCTCCTGCTTGGCATGTCTAAGCTAAAGAACTTCCCACGCCTGTGAACAACACACTCAAGTTCCAGGCAGAAAGAAGAGTACAAAGAAATAGCAATAGTTACCTATCTACCTTTCTTTTTCAAAATATTTTATTTACAAGGGAGAGAGAGAGAGAGAGAGAGAGAGAGAGAGAGAGAGAGCACATGTCAGGGCCTCTTGCCAACGTAAGTAAGCTCTAGATGTATATGCCACTTCGTGCCTCTGGCTTTACGTGGGTACTGGGAAACTGAACCCTTGCTGGCAGGCAGGGCAAACAAATGCCTGTAACCACTGAGCCAAGGCCTCTCTCTTCTTTTCAAACAGGAAGGCAATGGCTTTCTCTAAAGGCCCCAACACATGTGTCTATTTGCCTTGCTACAAAGATTGGAGGGAAAGTGAGTACAACGGAAGAAAAACCAAAAAGAAGAAAGCTGTGAAAGATTTTTGATTAGTCATTCTTGAACACCTTTCATGTTGATAGGTTTTTGTTTTGTTTTAACCAATTAACCGGTAAATAGGGAGAAGATCTGACATATTCAGACTTGAAAAGCAAAGAGCTAAAAACTACCAGTTTCAGTTTGTTGTGTCTGATTCGTTCATTATAGCAGAAAGATTGCTTTAAAATATAACCTTGTTAGAAATGAAGACGCCTCCATATTTGGCGTGAGTCTCTGCTTCCTGTCCTGATAATGTGTCTGTCCATTTCTTTCATCTAACCTCTTAAATAGACTTGAAAAACAGCATAAGACATGTCTTTGGATCAATTCTTCTGAAATTCATTGTGGAGTTCTTGTGGCACAAGATGTATTAAACTGTGCTAAATCAATTAATTCTGGTTTATTTCAAAGGAAATTAACCAGGCATTGTCATGGTATGCTCCTAGATACTCCACTCCATGTTGAGATCTGGACCCAGTTCCCAAGTCCAAATCCCACAATAAGTTCTCAAATGTATCTGACAGCCCAAGTTCAAAGAGGAAGAAGTCACTCCTCTTTCATAGAATAGTGTGATTCTTTGTCACAAATCCTGTGTCAAACATTGGTGTTTCTTGTAAGCACGGAGACATCCTCAATTAGTGCATCTCAGAGATCAGAAATTCATTATTCCCCCTTCACATATTAAATGTCTTCAATTAATGAGCTAAAGTAAGAAGAAATCTCCACAGCTAGCGTATTACACATCAGCATGAATTAAATTCTAAAACCCCTGGGACTTATAATTATTTCAGAGAAATATTCTTTCTGCTAAGTGAATGCATGAAAAAATATAACAATTCAAACTGTGAGATTTAGTACCATTAATATACTTCAGTAATGAAAAAATATTATATGCCAAATCTTATAAATGGAACTGATACTGCTTAATATTTATCGTCTTGATAAATACTTATTTAGGATTCATCTCAACATTTATCCAGTAAGCAATCACTAAGCTCCTATCAAGGAGGAGTCTCAAAAGTAACAAAACAAGAAATCTCAACAAGTAGAAGGATTATCCTGCCACAAGGTAAATAGAACCCTACGGGAAGAGTACAAGCCTCAGGAATACAATTGGGCCCCTGGATATATTAAATTCTCTAAGCTTTTCTTCTTCTCTAGTGAGGGCCAAACTCTCAAACCTTACTTTATACATTTCTATGTGCATCAAATACATAGTCTTTAATATTTATAATTTTATATTTATTATTCATTTGGTGTCAAAAAGAAAACATATCTAAGCAAGAGGCTTTCAGTCTGAAGAACTTTGCAAAGGACTTCGCAACAGCTGCAGTCCATCTGGATCTTAAGGAAGGCATAGGAATGCACCAGGTAAGCAATTACTAAGAGGTGCTCTAAGCAGGTGCACAGTGAGCTGCACAGGCTCTAAGGTCAGAATCACTAAGTGTAGGTGAAACCACAGACAGAGCAGAGAAGTCAGTGTCAGTGAGATGTTACACAAGAAGACGGCTGGCATCTGGTGAGATGAGGCAGATAGGTTGAGGGTTGATTGGGACATTTGGAAGCCCAACCCTGAAAGTTGGAAAGTTCTCATGTAAGAGCTTTTCATTGTTCCCCTTAACTTTTCATACAAAACCCCTATTGCATTCATACGTACATGCACAAATGTATCCATGCAATGTTTCCATGTGCAAAAAGCACCAGAATTGAAGAGGGCACTAGATGACCCTGAGAATTGACTCCTCTGGTAGGTTCCTGTGCTCCAAGAACAGAAGCAAAGCTTAAAATTCGTGGCAGCAACCTAGACTCTGAGAGCTTTGTAATTTTCTGCATTCAGGCTGAGAATTCCTTCAAAGAGAGAATCCTGACTTATGAGATTTGAGCTCAGAGTACTCCCGGTGGAACGACAATTACTGAGCACTTAATATGGGCCAGTCAATGGAATAGATGCTCAGGGTGTTTGATTTGTGTAATTTAATTCTTACAATGCAGGGCATAGGTGTGGTTAGCCTCAATTTATAACAGCAGAAATTGAAGTTAAAAGATAAAATGACTTCCCTAAGCTTGTGCAACCACTAGAAGTCAGAGCTAGGATTCTGACTCGGGTTTGTTTGATCTGAGAACCCAAAGTCGTCACTCAGGCTCTCTAGAAGGATAACTCCACACATAATGATCATAATGGATTTTCTGAGATTCCTCTCTCCCAACTGTCTCTACCACTTCTGAAGGGTATTTTTGAAGGAAGCATGTGGACTTCCATTTCCTGCAAGTACTCCTTTCCTTCAAGTCCCTGTAAAAACAGTCAAGTAGTTTGTCTTGAGCATTCATCAATCTTAGATGTGACCTTGTGACTTCAAACTTCTCAAAACACTCCCTGATCTTCCCAACACCTTGGGATGTGCATGAAACATATCATTTTCCAATGTTCCAATGTCTCCAACTTCCTCAAGACGGCACACGTGGGACTCAGTACCAATAAGCCTCCACACCAGGACCTGTTTCATCCTGTTTATATCTTGTTTTCATGGTGTTCATTATTTTTCACATTTCATTCTCGGTGGAGGAACTGTGAATAAATAATACTCAAGATGCAGAGAAGGGGGATAAGATTTGTTCTTGAAAACAGATTGGTGTTTTTCCTGATTTAGGAGGTCCCACTAATGAGCATCCCCACTGCCTTCTATAACTTGATATAACAGATAAGCATGGAAAAATCCAGATATAACAGCAATGCCTACCTGCTTCTGCCTCCCTTGTCTATAGAATTGCTTCACATTATACTTGCCAACCTCAACAACAATTAGAAAACCCATCATATGTGTATATTTGTCTATGTGTGTTCATAAGCTAGCATTAAATGTGGGTAGATTTCCTCAGTGACCTTGATGTAAAGCAAGTATGCCTGAGAAAGGGATGGCTAGATACACCTATGTTGTTGTTAATAAAACCAGAAATAATTTTTGAAGATTTATATTATGTCACTAAGGTGATACTTAATCAACTAGGCAAATTAAATTATCATACCGCATGTACATTGTATGCATAAACTCTTCAAATGATTGAATAAGCTTGACTTGGCCCTAACACTGAAACATATCTCATGCGCCTATTAAAAACCAAATTGATGACAGGGTGAAAATTTGTTCGGTAGCTGGAACAACTAACTAGTATGTAATGAGCCTTTTTATTAAAGATAGTGTTTAGTATTCATGATTTGTAATAATTGGTAATATTTTTAAGATGGGCGACTTAGTTGGGGTTTTGTATTGCATGTTATGGTAATAAAATCCAATAATATCTTTCTCTAAAAAGGCAAACAATCTATAAAATATTTTTAAAAGCTACTTTCCCTTGTATGCAAGAAAAACTTTTAAAATCACAGGAAAATCAAATGCCATCAGATTAACCACACCAGAGGTAGTGTGGATTTTGAGTTAACATATAAGCTCATATATAATTAAGATAATGTAAATACTGAAGGTTAAATAATTTGTTCACCACATTTTAACAACATTTTTCTATATGTGTATGAGTTTTATGGCAGTGTGACTAACAGTTGCTCCACAAACTCATGCTTGATTCTTAGTGGGTAGGAATGTGGGTGATAAGTCTTGTTGGAAGAAGTGTTTCTGGGGGTGGATTTTTAGGGTTTTATAGCCATCTTCCCCTTGCCAGAGCTCAGCTTGCTTTCCTGCTGCTGTTTTCCAAAGGCTGTGACAAAGAGGTGAGGCCCAGACTCTGTCCATGTCGTGCTTTCCTCTATCTTCATGAAAAACCTTTCCTCACATCAGCTGCTTTTGGTCAGGTATTTTGTTGCAGCAACTGAAAGGTAACTATAAAAAAATGTTAGCAGGGAAGTGAAGTTGTTGCTGCTACAAATCTGACGATGTGGCTTTTGATATTTTGGATCAGATTTGTGGAAGGAATATGGAAGGATTTGAAACTTTGGACCAAGAGATGATGTCTCGCAATGCTGTAAATAGAGCTTGATGGTCCATTCTGGTCAGAGTTGAATGATATAAATGCAGAAATCACTGTAGACTGTGAGGCCTGACTTATGAGGAGAAGAACTTTGTCAGTACTTGGCTAGAGGCAGTTTGTGGGATAGGCTTGCTGCATTCTACCCATGTCCTGACAACTTAAGCAGGTTTGGATTTAGAAGACATGGACTGGTGTGAGTAAAACGAAATGGCACAAAAAGAAATAAAAGGTTCAGGCTAGAGACTACAACTCAGTTTAGCTACAATGGTTTGAGTTGTTCTGTGTTGAGACAGTGGGAAGAATCCCAAAGAGTGTCTCCCTCAAAGTCAGCTTTATTTCTGACACCCCCCCATATGCCAAATGAATTAACAAATTTTGTGGCCTGCCTGGTACTATGGAAGTCTGACAAATGCAGGAAGGAGAGGATCATTGAATTTGCAATATGGTTTTCTTAGAAATGGCCACAGGTCAATGTGAGGCAGAGTTTTTGGAGTCCCTGAGTAGAGGCCTAATGGAACCATAATGATCAACTGTGAGTTGCAGAGGAGACCCCAGAAGACCACCAAGAAGACCTATTAGCTTCGAATGGACTTTCCCCTAGGCTTTAAGCAGCCCAGCTGAAGGGGTGGAATTGGAACTCCAGAGAGCTGGGAGCTACAGGATTTGATGTTTGCCCTGCTGGCATTACATCTTGCATTGTTTCGATCTTTTTTTTTTTGTTGTTGTTGTTATGACTTCCTTTGCAGGAGGGATGTTTACTTTGTGAGATTATGTGTATATAACTTGTGTTTTAATTTTACAAGTTTACATTTAAGAGTCTGCCCTGATTCTCAGATGAAACCTTAGACTTTGGATTTTTGAATAGTGATAGGATTGATAAACTGTGGGGATCTTAAAGTGGAATGAATGCATTTTCACATCTTGAGATGGCCATGTGTCTATGGGGCCAAGGGCAGAGTGTGGTAGTTTGAAACAGATGGCCCCATAAACCCATCTGTTTTGAGTTTGGTTCCAAGCTCATCTCTGAAATCTGGATGATACATATATCATTTAAAATTCTTTTAAAAGTTATATGATGTGGGATGTACTTTATGTCTCACAGTACCACATAGTGGGTCTATAAATGTAGCAATTATTATAATATTCTAAGTGCAACTCATAATTCCAAATGTACAACTTGCATATATTTGATTCTAGCTACTGTCATTGAACATTCAAAGCACCTTTTTAGTGTGTGTGTATGCAGAAATAATGTAAAGCGCTGCACTATACTATACACATTGAACTTACCTATGAATACATATGTACAATAATTATAATGGTTTGAAATTCTTGACTTTAAAATATCAGGTGTTCTAATTTCTGACCTTTTGTGTATAATAATAATTAATATCAACTATCAATTTCATGATGTTAGAGACATTGTTTCCTCTATCACAATTATTTCATCTTCACTTTTTATAACACCTTGTATATACCAAAATGTTTAACAATTATTGAAACAATGCTTGCTTTAAGAGCCTTTGGAAAAGATATTGCCTTTTATCAGCCAATGCAGCTATGTATGTCTTTTTAATTATTAGCATGTAATCATTGTTACATACTTATGAAATGCAATGTTATATTTTAGTACATGAAAATACTATGTATTGATCAAATCAGTGCACTTTATCTTCTTTTTATCATGTCTTTATATTTGGAGACTAAGCATCTCTCTTACAGTTCTTCAAAAATATATAGAATAGTTACTCTGTTTTGCACTACAGCTTATTCTTTCTACCACCTGTGCCTAAGTACCTGTTCTCCAGCCTCCCTCACAGCCTCTAACATTCTACACTCAGATCAACTGTTTTAATAGAAACACAGAGGTATGAAGTTCCACGTAACCTTAGAATTACTCAGAAATTTAAATGTCTGCTCTCAATTCTGGGGGGGTGGAACTTAAGAGTAGAATAGTCCCTTGTTTGCCTTATGAACTATGTCTTTAATAGGAAACTCATTTCAAAAATGAGAAATAAGTTACATTAAGTGTGAAAGTAGTAATTGCTCAGAAATACAAGGCCAAGGGCCAAGGAAGTGTAATGAAGTGGAGATAAGAAACCAAAGGACATTTGACATGTTATTAGAACAACATTCCTAGCCGATATTCATAATAAAGCTTACATGTTTGTGAGGTGAAGTGTTAAGAATGCAGGTGCATCATTGAAGAGCTTCCAGGAGTAAGCAGATCCACAGAGACTTTACTGCAAAGACATTATCATATGCTTGTCCTTTGGCCCGCCTGTCCCTGTAGAGGGCAAAGGGAGTTAAGGGGATGCCTTTGTGACAACCAGAAAGGCCTAAAGCTCTTTCCCCTTGGCTTTCATCTGGTAGCTGTGGCCCTTTCTAAGAAGGTAGGATATGATATGGGGAAGGTGTATTTTTCTGAGATGGATAAAGCTAACCTGTGTCATACGGGGACTATGGTTAGAGTAAGCCACAAAGAAAGACAAGACTGAATTCTCTCCCAAGTGTGAAGAGCTAACATCTCCTTCCCTTTATCTCTAACCTCATATGCAAAACAGTAATTAAGGGAAAGAAGTTGAAAACCAAAGACGAGAGCTACTGTCTCTATAGTAATAACATTAAGACACAATTAATATCCACACATGGAATACCATTGACAGAAAGCAGCCCCTCCAATGTCTTGACATTGACCCTTGAATACAGAAGTAGAGAGAGGTCTCATTTTCACATCCCAAGTAAGCACAGGAAATGTCTGCAAGCCATGACTGATAAATGCATGGCTCTGGGACGAACTTTAAACTGACCCTCTGCTTCCTCTTTGTAATAAAATTATCTCTTCAATGCATTTCCCAAAGGAGAAGATTAAGGGATAATTGAACCACGTCTTGCCAAAAGATCTTCTACTCAGTCCAAACATAATTCATGATGAATATGGGTTCTGCCCATCAAAAAAGGAAATATTCCCACAATACCTTCACTAACTCCTTCCACAGCTGACAGCTTCCATTTCAGGTATTGATGTCTGATGGACACACAAGCATGGACCCATCTTTAACTGGTTCCAATCAGGAATCTTGTACTGTGGACCCTTTAATGCCAATTACAATCTTTGATTAAACTTGTACTTGACAAATGAGCCTTATTGCAATTCTTCATTCCAGACATGAATTTCCAGCTACAGGTTAGTGTAATCAATAAACTGGACAGTTTATTGTCAGAAACAGCATTTTCTGGAATACCTGGCACCATGCAGCTAGTGGCACTCAGTCTATTACAGCCGGCCACTCTGAATGAACATGGCCGGCTTCCCTTAATCTCTTTTGTTCTCAATCAGGTGTAAGGTTTCAAGAAATGACACTATTGATAAAGATGTTGTTTAGGATTTTTCAAGCAGGGGGCCACTAGGAATTTCAAGAAGAAATTGAAAAGTCTTCTTTGCTCTGCTGTGATTGTCACAGTATCAGTTTTGACCATGTGACAGAGAGAGCAAGAAGTTCTTAGAAAGATGAGCATGGTGTTGGAACCATCCACTTCAACTACAAAAAGTCACTCTGTTGTGGTTTGAATGCTAAATGCTCCCATTGACTTGTTTAAACACTTGTCTTCAGCTGGTGGGACTGTTTGGGAAGGTTATCTAACCTTTAGGAGAGGAAGACTTGCTGACGGAAGTGGGCCACTGGGAGGGGTGGGCCTACTTCCTGTTCCCCCTCTGCTTCCTGACTAAATAAATGTGACCGGTCAGCCTCCCACTCTTTGCTGTCATTCCCCAGCAAAATGAAACTGTAAGGCAAAATAAACCTTTCCTTCCTTAACTTGCTTTCTGTCAGGTCACAGCAACAACTAAAATTTTTAGTATAATCAATACTGTGGACAGATTATTATCAGAAATGAAAACACATTCCTTTGAAGGAGTTGAAAAGTTGGGGGGTTATGTACTTGTAAATACATTATCCTATTAGAATACTCTTGGAGGAAATGCTTTAACAAATATCATCAGAAGTTTCTATAAGAAATAGAAGTTTAAAATCCAGTTCTGCTTCATTTTTCTATGGGATCCCAGTAGGGTTACAGCTGAGGCTCAAGTAGGCTGCTATGTAGGTAAAAGGCACTCAGCTATCATGCCATATGCCCTCCTACCCGTAGCCCAAAACAGCCTCATGGGAATAGACTTGAAGAATGTTCACAGTGAAGTTCAAGTTTCTATAGACACATTGGATTGACTGCAAGGCACAAACTAGAGAAAATAGAATTCTTGTGAGAACAGCTAAATGTGAGGAAGAAGTCAAACATCCAAGGCGGAGGCAGCTGGGTGCGTGGGGAGATACGGGGAAGACCAATAAAGTGGAAGGATGCCTGGCCACATGCATATAAGGTGTCTCTACCCAAACTCAAGTGAAGAAAGCAGGAATATATTGGACAAGAGTCAGAACTACCCCATGAGCAGCCCACATGAAGGAGGGGGGGTGGAGGCCAAGCCTGTTGTTGTGAAGCTTCCAAGGAAAGTGGACACATGCAATAAAGGAGGAGAGGGCCAGTGTGGGAGGTAGGGACCCAGGCAAGGCCTCTCATGGAGATGGCCCCGCAGAATGGCACAGGGACAGCGCTTGGACCTGGAACCAGAATGGAGACCCTACAATACAGCTATCGAGGCTACTGTCTCTTTCTTTGCCCAGCATCCATTCCGTAAAATGCTGCAGGAGAAAGGCTTCAAAATTCAGTTCCAAGAAAATTTTAAATGTTGATGCCCTTTACCAACATCAACTCTTCCTGGCTGCAAAGTAAGCAATACATCATATTCCATTTCCCACGTCACTTTCAGTGGCTGGATATACATAGGACAGATGGCAGACAGAGATACAGACAGTTACAGAGACAAAGATAGAGCTATAGCTAGAGGGAGAGAAACAGAGATATATTCATAATTATTTGAATCTGCACTTCCAATTGAAGTTCATGTTTCTCTTATAATTTCACATTAATTTTGTTCTATGTGTCTTTGTTTTAAAAGCTGACATATTAGTTAAAAATTATATCATTTCTATGCCATACTTGCGGCCACCTAAACTTCATCAATACACAGTCACATCAGTATCCTACCTCAGTGTACTACAAAAGAGCCATATGATTGTGCTTCTCTCTTCTCTACCCGACTACAAGGACATTGAAAAAAAATACATATGTATATACTAACATAATACTTTGTTAACTTTGAAACATCACTCAGATGTTTACGGCTGCTTTCTTTGCTACTAGGGACTGAGCTTACCCTCATACCTGCCAGGAAAGCACTCTACCACTGACCCCTGAGCCTTCCAACTGCCCAGCTTGTCCTTGAGTTTGCACTCCACCTGTTTTTGCAATCACAGATCTGTACCCCCAGGCCAGGATAAGGCTGATACAGGAAAAACCCTAGGAGGAACTCTTAAAATATGGGTTATCTTCCTTATAGCCAAGCCAGACTGTTTGATATGACTTAATACTAATGTCTGTGTTGAAATTATAGAAACTAATACTTTAAGATGAGGATGTTTTCAAGATGATAGAATTATAAATTTAATCAGCAATTAACAACCTAAGTGAAAGTCACATATTTTTACTTGGTTAGATTGTGGAGCGCAAGAGAATTGGACATTGGATAAGATAGTTTGTAGAAAAGAGAAAAGAAAGGTAACATGCCATGGTACCCATGACTGAGGGTCCTCTGGGAGTTTTGCAGCAGGCTTCTTACAGGGACCATATGCCTGGTGGCACGAGAGAAAGGGAAGGAAGGAAGGAGACATAAGAAGGACACATCGATTTATTTGACTGCACAATTTTGTCCTTTGTGGGATGCATAGCAGGAGTTTGAAGCTAGAATCAGGAACACCAATTATCCTGTTCCAGTCATCAAGGTCAGACTGACTAATTGTTTATTTAAGTAAGGCCTTTTCCCATAATTAAAGCCTGTGTGATAAATTTGTATTCTCAAACATACCTTCGCTCAAGTTCAAAATTGTACTTGGCAATAGAAACAGCTGGACTGAAAACAATACAGGAAAGTACAGAGAAACTTCTGGCATTCCCTTACACGCTGCCCAGTTAAGCATCGATTGTCCAGAGGATGTCCTTAGAACTTATGCTCTGGAGAACACATTCACATTGTTTACAGAGGAAAGCAGGAACATGGAAGTATTTTGTTTTTTTCTGTTAGCAAAGGAGTTCTAAGTGTTTTCTAAATGAAAGTAGATAATAGCAAGGCTGGAGAATGACAGGCTGAGTTAAAAAATGATTGAATTAAAATAATTTCCTTGTTGCTCCCCAAAATGTGTGTTTTAAAATCTATCTTCTGCTAACTGCTGAGTCCCTTTAAAAGGATTGCAAAGCCAGATGTCACAGACAGGCCTAATTCTGGTCACTCGTGAAACATTATCATTTTATTTTACCACAATAATCAACTTTATATCACTTTAACAATTACATGGGATAAATCAACTTATGATAAGAAAATGTTTGTTTAGGCCATAAATGTCTGGTAGTATTCACCTGTAAATCCATCTGGGACTGAACTTATTTAAGTTGTGAGTTTTTTAAATAACTGTTTGGATCTCAGTTCTTGTTTTAGGTCTGTTTATATGATTTATCACATCTTGATTTAATGTTGGTAGATCATAAATATCAAGGAAATCATCCATTTCTTTCAGAATTTCAAACTTGGTGGATTATATATATTTAAAGTATGTCCTTATGGCTTACTTAATTACATCCATATCTGTTGTCCATATCTGGTGTCTTTTTCATCTCTAATTTGATTAATGTGTGTCTCTTCTCTCTTTCTTTTGGTCAGATTTCAAAGAGTTTATCAATCATGTCATCCTTTGAAAGAAACAAATCTTCATTTCATTAAGTTTTGTATACTTTTTGGTTTCTATTTCATTACTTTCCACCCTCATCTTTATTATTTCTTCCCATCTACTGATTTTTGCAGTGCCATGCTCTTCTTTTTCAAAGCCCTTAAGGTTCAGCATTAAGTTGTTTCCTGGTGATCTTTCTAGCTTCATTTTTAAATCATTTTATTAGTTTATTCTTATACTAGAAACAACGTATGATCAAGCCTTGTGTTGGTACTCCCATTACCTCATCCCTGCTCCCAGTCCAATCCACAGAGTACCCCCTCAGTGGGATTGCTGGAACTTTCCATGGAATGGGAGGCTGTGAATTGTACAAGCAATAGCCATTGTTGCTTTTTTTCAGGGTTGTAATGCCTTTGTATATTTCCCCACCATGGCTCTCACAATCTTTCCACCCCCTCTTCCAAAAATTTCCTTGAGCTATGGGGGCTGGGTTTTCATTCTGCTTTAGTGTTGAGGTCTTGAGAGTCTCTGGGTTTCTGTTTGGACTGTGTTGAGCATCTTGGTGTCTGTCTCCATGACCCTTGAGTAGGTTTTCTCAACGGCTATGGAGTCAGCACTCTTGCTCATCTCACTATTTCCTCTATGATTTAATTTGGGCCACAGATGATGAGTTAGGGGTTGTTCATCTCCTCCCTGGGTGTCAGCCATCATCTCAGGTCTTATTGGTGGAATTGGGTTGTCCATGGTTCTTGTTGCCTTATGAAAAATGCAAACAAAATCTCCAACAAAGAGTGATATCAGAATAGGTTAAATGGGACAAACACAGTTAATTTGGTGAGATTTTAATGAGTGTAGCTTCTCTGTACTCCCATGGTTAGAGGAGACTTCTGCTTGAAGTCCAGGTTCTTGGTCTCCATAAGAATTTGCCCTGGATGTCAGTTCCGGCTAGGGTTCTGTGAAACTAAGTGGATTTCTTAGCCAATCAGAGAGCCACTGATTACCCACCTAGGTTAAGCATCACTATCACACACATGAGCACTTGCTGCCTTGCTGGTCTCTGCCATATACCAGTGACCACTGTTTTCTTTGACTATGAATGGCCAATTTCCCCTGGCAGCTCATGTAGTGCCTTCCAGCAATATAAAGGCTAACCATCTTGGAGCTGGCTTCCTTTCCAGATCCGGCGGGGTTTCTTGGTCTTGTGTGACAGTAGCCTGTGATGTCTTCAGCAATAGGTCTTATCTTTTGCCTGGGGTAGGTAATCAAGAGCTTTGACATAAGTCTGTCTTGTTTTAGGGACCTCGTAGGTCTCTCCAATCAACAGAGGCCCTTCTTACCAGAAGATGCTCCCATCTTCCTCAAGATCTTAATGCCCAAGAGTAAGGATACTATGGCATTGATTCACTGTGGGTTTATATTAGTGTGCATCTCCCCTCACTCCCTTCCCTCCTGCCCTGAATCCCTTCCATCCATACTGTCAGTCTCAAGATTCCATGTCAGGTTTGCTGACAACTCAAGCTTAGGACAGAGATGAAGGAGAAAAGGTGGCATTTATCCCTCTGTTCTTATGTGCGTTTGCTTAGTATTATCTGCTCCAAGTCCATGCACTTTCCTGCAAATTTCATTATGCCATGTTTCCTTATTGCTGAGCATAATTCCATTGTGTATATATGTACCACAACTTTGATATCCATTCATCCAGTGGTGGGCATCTGGGTTGATTCCAATTCTTAGCTATGGTGAATTGAGAAGCTATAAACATGGTTGTGCAGATGTCTCTGTATTGGAGAAGAGCCTTGAGGGAAGATGCCCAGTAGGGAAATAGCTGTGTCAGTTGGAAGCTCCAGTTTCATCTTTTTCAGGAGTCTCCACACTGATTTCCATAGTGGGTGTGCAAGTTTTCACTCCAACCAGCAGTGAATAAGTATACCTTTTCTCCACATCCTCACCAACATCTATTGTTGGTAGACTTTTTTAATGGTTTGCCCTTCTGGTTGGAGTAAGATGGAATCTCATTGCTGTTTTAATTTACATTTCCCTGATGATTAAGGACACTGATCATTTTCTTAAATGAGAACTGGCCATTTGCAATTCCTGCCACATTTTTTGGGTGGGGTTTTTGACTTTTTTATTTTTTAAATTTATTTATTGTTAACATGTAGAAGCACCGTATGAAAAGTTTTGTGTTGGTACCCCCATTTTCCACCTTTCTGCCCCCTCTCCACTGAGGATCCTCCTCAATGGGATTGCTGGAACTCTCCATGTGGTGGAGGGCTATAAATTGTGCAAACAGCAGCCAAGCCAGTTCCTTTCTGGGGGGCAGGGAGGCAATGCCTCTGGATATTCCCTCCCACCATGGCTCTTGCAATTTTTATGATACTGGCATATATAGTAGAATGCCCATGAAAATGACAATATCTAACTGCTATATGCATCAATGAACCAGTACCAATGGATGGAAATGAGACCCATGATGAATTTAGACTTAACATGAGACAGACATAAATTAGCAATGTGACTTTAAGATATGACCTTTTCCAGGTACTGTTTTGACTATCATGAAAAGAATAGCTCTTTCTATATCCATAGGAGGTAGATGAAGAACACTACATCCTGGACAATCCTTCCTCTAGTGCTTGATATTGCTATATACTTATAGCATTGCACATACAGATCTTGCACATAGATCTGGGTTCTCCCCTGCACCATAGAAATTGCTTAAATACAAAGGGCCTAACTCTTGATTTTATCCATACACAATGACCACTGGAACTCATAAAAGGGGCATGATTAGTTCAATACAAACAGAGTACCGCCATAAGGAAGAATGGTGAAGCTAGCGTTGATAACTGCCTTTTACTGTCAACACCCATGGACTCAATATAAATGAGAATTCTGGAGCTGAATAATTCAAGATCTCAAATGGATAGGTTAGATCTCAGGTAATACAGTTGTTCCAGTTTCTGGCTTGTTGTTGGGGATCATTGTGGCATCCTCTTTGTATTTTTAGTAAGATGAAGGAAGACCCCATACCAGGTGCTGAGGGAACAGTCACAACACAGGCAGACTCCCAGTTCTTAAGATTCATTTATAGAAAAATAATTTAAGTATTATGTAGGCTAATATTCTCTCAGTCCATTTAACAATTTCCTTTATACTCTTAATGTTTTTATGGCTTTGTCAGAATATCCCTAAAGAGAAGATTCTTCATAATGGTGGTTAAGATTGTTCATGTACCTTTACATCTACAATGTATTTGCCAAATGAATTAGTGCTTTAGTACATGGTACAACAATTATAATTTGAATTATATTCATCACTTAAGTAGTATTGTTTTCCAAATAATTTCTTTCCTTGAGTTGGGCATTTGACTGTGTTCATATTCAGAAAAGAGTCATGTTTATAGGGTTCTATTTTCCAAACAGTATTTTACTATCAAAGAACATTTTGAGGAACTGCACACACCTATTCAAATTCTAATGAAACATAAACTAGAAACATTTAAACTTTCAGTAGCATATCATTTGGAGAAAAAAAACTCAATCTTGTTTGGCTGATTGAATGCTATTCCTACATTTGCAAATAAATTATTCTTGGCTGCATGAAACTTCACACAACAAACTCTGCTTGGAAGACTAAATGACTTTGAAACAGATACTCAATAATGGAAAAGTCACTATTGCTTTATAAAAGCTATTTCTAAGTTAATGGGTTATCAGAACAAAATAAGAGCTTGATACATATACCAAATGTAAACAAACCTGGAAGGAAATGTATTATGCTGGAAATAAGCACAGAGAAATGTAGTCTGTTACTATCCAAAGTGAAATACTTCCAACAATCCCTTTATGTTTCTGGATTATGGTGTAGACTTGGTTAATTTGGAAGACATTTTGGGATGTATTACAACTATTGTTTCCAATTTCTAGCAAAATGTGTTATTTTTTCATGTTCTAAAACACTCATCCATGCCAGGAAATATATTGAAATAAGTTATGTATTTGTCTAACTAGTACATCTTTAAATGATTTATTATATCTTTCTGTTTTGCTTTCCTGCCAAACTTTCCTGCCCCCCTCAGGGAAGTTAAGCTCACTAAAAGGGGACAAGGAGTTTGTTTTCCCTGATGGTGGGCTTTTAGCTTCTCAATATGTGTAGACTACACAGAAGTACTCACTTGTTCAGTGTCCAGTCAGTGAAGTGAAAATAAGGAACAATAAGCTTTGTGACCTGGTTCCTGGAAAGAAAATTTAAGCTGTTTAAGTATTTTCCTAAAGCTTATATTTTATGATACGCAGACAATTATTTTAAGTATATTATGTGCTATCTGACATATATTGAGTTCTGTTGGTAAAATCTTTTATTGCTCTTTAATTCTATGCATGTTCTAATCACCTTATTACAGCCCATCTAAATTCAACAACCTATAAGGAAGCATTCCTCAAAACTCCCAAAAGAGAAAATCCATCTAAAGCCTGCCATAGTAAATAAATATAGGAAAAGAAATATAAAATTGTGTGTTGCAAAACCAATCTGAAAGGATATTTATAGACTCTTGCTCTCTTTCTAAAGAAAATGGATTTGAGATTTCACATCTTAGTGACTTAGAGGGACTCACAGAAGTAGAGAATGGAAGAGTACTTACCAGAGGCTGGACGAGGGGGTGGAAATTGAAAGAAGAGGTCTGACCAAAAGCCAGAGAAGATCAGTTAGATAAGAAGAATAAGCCTCAGCAAACTATTGCACAGAAGGCTAACTATATTAAATAGTATAGTGTATAGTTCAGAACTACTAAGTACATTTTCAAGGTTTTTTTTACTAAAAACTATGATATGTACAGGAAGTAATGACTGTGTAGTTAGTTTGACTTATTCCACACTGTAAACATTATAAAATCATACTTTATTCAATGGATATTTAATATATACAATTCTTATTGGTCAATTAAAATCATTTTTCAGAAATTGGGGCTGGGGGGATGGTGCAATGGGAAAGTGATTGCTCTTCAAGTGTCACAGCTCCAGAGCTAACATAAGAAAGCCAGATGTGTGAGCATCTGTCACCTCAGGCACCTATGGTGAGAAGGGAGGCAGAAATAGGAGGAGAATCACACAGAAGCTCTTTGGTCAGCTAGCCTGGCATTTGTAGCCATGTATGAGGTAGATGTTACCTCAAGTAAGGTGGGGAGTGAGGACTGACACGCACAGCTGCCCTCTTATCTCCTCATGCATCACATGACGTGTACAACTGCACTCCCACACGAATACACATACACCAAAAACATTAAATTAAATTTAAAAAACTGTTAATTTCCATATGAAGCCTCCTATCCATCCATTTATAAATGGATGTTTAAGGAGAAATCCTTGAAAGAGAATTTAAGCTAATTTTGGCCTAAAGTACATGCCTCAGTGCCCATTGAACACAGGCTCATTATGCAGCACTAAGAGTGAAGAGAAATCACTGCAACTAAATTAGGCTGGAGAAAACCTTCCATGGAGTTATTCTAGTCTGAGAGGGAGGACAAATGACCAGTATAAGCACCCTCCCTCTTCCACTAGCTGACAGAATAGCCTTCATCAAATGTTTTGAAATTTGGGCCTAAACAGATCAGAGGACAAGAGTAACTTTTGGAAATTTTCTAGAGTTAATTTTCCAAGACAACAGCCCATTAGGAAAAAGTGATTTATATGTTGTCTCAAGTCTCCAGTGTACATAAAACATAAAGACTAATATTGACAAATTGGAAAGTCATCAGTAGGTTCTTAGATGCATATAAGTAGCATAAACCAAGCTCTCTAAATGTTCTAGCCAAAAAAAAAGTGTGGATCTTTTAAAAAATAATAATAATAACTTTTTGTTTCTAAAAGAGCTGAGTAATTAGTTTGCTTTTCTTCTTCAATCTCCCCATGCAGAATTCACGAAGTTAATAGAAATGGTTGTACTGAGACAGGATTTGTAGTAGCTTGAATATATGCTCCCATACATTTCTTCCTGGCAAGAAAGGTGTCACTGGGGGCAGATTCTGGGGTCCAGCTCTAACGTGTGTTGGGGGTAGATCTGAATATTGGCCAAAAGGAATAAATACAGAGAGGACAGTGCTTGGCCAGGTTCCCTGCTGTCTGCTGCCCATTCATGCTTACGGTTTTTGGATGTTTGCTGGCTGTTGATGGTTTCTCTTTGCTTTGATGTATGGAAACAGCTTTTCCAACCATTGTTGGACTTCCCCTGATCTGTAAGCTTGAATTAAATCCCTTCATCTCCTAAACTGTGCCTGGTTTGGAGGCCCACACACTCCCCAACCCCCGCCAACAACATGGAGCTGACTACAACAGAAATTTAGTACCAGAGAGTGGGGTGTTCTAGAGATGAATCATACCACGTGGATGGTGCTCTTTTGGAACTCATGTGCTAAAGGAGGAATACATATGGACTTGGTACTTTGGACTCAAGACACCTTTCAGAGTGTGAGCCAAAACTTATGGGCTATTTTGGTGAGAATTGAGACATACTAAATGAAGAGAGAATTTTATTTGGAGGCTTGGCTATGAACTCTCAAAAAGGAAGGAAAAAAGGAAAGACCACAAAGAATTTTGTTGGAACTGAGGTACTGGCATAAAGGCTGGCTGAATTCTCCTAAAGCTCAGACAGTTTGAGCAAGGTTGAATTTGAAAGCAATTGTAAGTAGAGAACTGAAAAATGCAAGATTGAAAGTTGTAAAAATTAAGGCAAGTTTAAAATTATTGGCACAGAGACAGGTTTTAGGTTACTAAAGCCACTAACATTAAGGATAGCCAACTATTTTATGTTTAAAAAATGATAAATAAGCCTGAGGTGATTTCACTCAGGAAAGACTAATGGTAGAAATGTAAACCCTATTGAAAGAGAGAAATCTGTTCTTCAGGGTCATGATTTATTTCCTCTCTGGATTTACATAATGGCTATATCATGTACACCTGGTACTGATTTTGGAAATATGAAAAATACATGAAAAAGTACCCTGAAGTACATGTCATTCCAAGAGCCACTGCTGAGACAGAACATGAAACAAAAGACCTAAATGTATACAAAATGGACAACTCACAATGCTCTGCTAGACTTCTGTGATGGTGTTGGTTGCAGTTTCCTTCTCTTGCTGGCATAAAGCGCCTGACCAAAAGCAGCTTGTTGGAGGAAAGTTGTTTATTTTGGCTTTCAGACTTTAGGGGAAGCTCCATGATGAGAGAGAAAAGAGTGGCATGAACAGAGGCTGGAATCGCCTCTGCCGGAGCAGGTGGAACCACTGAGCATGAGAGTGAGCCTAAACCTGGCACGGGCCAGCCAGCTATAACGCCTCTATGCCTGCTTCCAACAACACACCTCTTCCAGCAACTCTTCAATTTCCAAATCCGCATGAGCTTGGGTCCTAGCATTCAGAACATGATTTTATGAGGGACAACTAATTCAAACCACCACATTCTGACCCAGCCCTCATAAACTGATAACCATTCATAATGCAAAATGCAAACCACTCAGTCCCACCTTAAAAGTCCCCATAGTTTTTATCAACCCCAATACTGTTCAAACATCCCCAGAGTCCAAGATCTTTTGACTGAGCTGCAAAACAAAAATGAGATAATGGCACAGAATTTATATTCACACTGCAAAAGATGGAAATGGGCAGAGCAAGTAAAGATTAACCCAATGCAAGGTCTAAAACTAGCAGGGGAAATGTCAAATCCTATAGGCCCAAGTCCAACATCTCTAACCACTGAAGAAGTCTCTGGAGTTTCACTTCAACCCCTCCAGCTGGGTTGCTCACAACTAGGGGAAAATTCCATTATGAGCAGGCAGCTATCCTTGGTAGCTGTCCCACAGTCCTGATGTATCCAAAACATCCTTCATTCTACTATATAAACCATCATTTTTTCATGCCACAGCTTCATTGGGTGTCCACAAAGGGAATCCCACAAGCCTACTTCACATCACCAAGTGGCCATTTTCAAACAACAAACCACATTGCATATCCAATGACCTCTCATTCTTGAATTTGTTATCCTCCATAATACCAGATAATCTACCGATTTTGTTAATCCAGAGGGGAATAAAGCTGAGTTTGAAGAACATGACACTCATTTGGCATTTGGTCTTCTACTTTAAAAGAGTCGGCATTCTCCCAGATGTCCCAAAGCAGAACTGGACCAATAAAAATGATAGTAATTTCTCAAAACAATTAAGGATGAATGGGTATTGTCTTTAGACTGAAAATTTTATTTCTTTCTTTATTATATCCTCTGTTAACACCAATCCACTTTGATGCAATGCAACTCTGCACAAGTTCTTATGATACAGGCAGAATGCAGCAAGCTTCTCATACAAACTGATTCTAGTCCAATCCAAAGTTCTTTCTTCCTCATGAGACAAAACCCACAGTCCCCAGTTCTTTTCGCATTTAGGTCTTTCAACTCTAACCAGAATAGTCCACCAAACTCTGCCTTCAGCACTTCAAGGCATCTCTTAGACAAACATTTCAAATCTTCCCACATTCCTCCTGCAAGTCAGTTCCAAAAGCTAAAAGCCACATGGTCAGGTGTTTTGTCTGTAATGACCCCACTTCTCAGTACCAGTTTTCTGTTACAGAAAGGTATTACAGAGCACCTGACCAAAAGCAGTTTGTGGGAGGTAAGGGTTTATTTTGGTTTACAGACTCTAGGGAAAGCTCTACGATGGCAGGAAAAAGAATGGCACGAGCAGAAGTTGGAAATCACCTGTGCCACAGCAGGTGGATAATAGCAGCAGAAGTGTGAGCAGAGCTACGGCAAGTGGAAGCTAGTTATAACAGCCCAAAGGTCAACCCCAACAACATACCTCCTCCAGCAAGGCTCCAATTCCCAAATTGCCAACAGCTGGAGACCAAGCATTCAGAACACATGAGTTTAAGGAGGATACCTAATTATAACCACCACTGTCTCTATCTGCAAGTTCCCTCATAGCTCACTCCTTCTCCCAAAGATTGACTTGGGCACAAACCACCCAAGAAGCTCCAAAATAACTCTGATAGCTTTTCCCATACGAAGATCTAGTTAGCATCCACATCTCTACCTTCTGAACAGGTTGGTTCTTTTCCATTAAAGTTTTTGAAACTTGGAAAAATATGAGTGGAGAAAGAAAATGATAGGATCTTGGAGTGTTTTGGCTGGCAACCATGATTTGACAAATTCCCCCCAAATAAGTTAAATGACAGTCCATAGAGAAATTTCATTGTCACCAAGCATTGTTGGGAGTATTTGACATCTCCTGATGGTAGTATTGTCCCTTTAAAGTACATCAAGTAATGTAATATCCTGTCAATTTATTTTCTTGTCATTTGTTTCACACAGCTCACAGACTGCTGAATAAGCCATTCCTGTGAAAGTTGTCTATGTTCCTATAAACCAGTACATGTCTTTCTGCCGCACAAAGCAGCACAGCGTACATCACCGTTTCCTCAAACAAATGAAGACCTATGGATGACACAGGATGAGAAATTCCCAATTAACTTACTACTATCTCAAAAAAATAGCTGGGCGTTGCCATTTCTAGCTCCATAAAATATTTTTCTAATGTAGGTAAGTGTAGCAAATAGGATTCACATATATTCCAAAAATATCACTTTTCTGGTTTTATAAGAATATTTTTCCAGAAGGTCATATAATCAAGTCTTGTCATATTTTTCCTGAGTCATTAAAATATGTCATACAGGATAATATAAGTCCCTTCATACCTGAGGACCTCTGGTTTCCTCTGTTTAGACATTCTGCCCTAAAAATTGCTGTTTCCCCCACTTTGATTCTCTGTTAAGCTGGAAGTTTCTCAGAAAACCCTCCTTTGACCACTCTTTATAAGCTGCATGTTTTCACAGCTCAAAATACTATTGATTTAACTTAATTTTCCTCAAAACACTAATTGTCTGAATTTTAGGATCACACTAAAATTGCGTGGAAGATATAGCAAGTATGTCATATACACCTTGCTTTCATAGCCTCACCCATCATCAGCGGTAATTTTATTACAAGCGCTGAACCTATATGGACACATAACCACCAGATTCTACAGCCTACATGAGAGTTCACTCCAGTTCTAACCAGAGGAGGAGTGTATTCTAGGTAGAGCTGAACTTCCACAGTTAACAACCACAAACTCTGGACAAATGATCTTTAAAACAACAATAATTTAAAAGCCTTAGATAATAATCAACCATAGGTTAAAAAAATGAAAGACTCAATTCTTGAAAGACTAGAAGCAAACCAGGTGAGATCTATGTGCATCTCTTCATAGGGGACATACTCTACCAAGACACCTGGGACTCCAACAGGATTGCTCCAGAAGCTGGAAAATTAGAAACCCTGGAAAGGAGAATGCTACAGTATGAGGAGCTCAAACCCATAAGAAAACTTTAATCTTCAGTAGCTGCCTGTTCTTTCCTGTGTGATGGACACTGGTCTAGCACAGACCTGTGGAAAACACTGTGAAAAGCTCAGTGGGAAGCACTGACTGGCAACTTGGAAAAGTTTCGGAAATATTTTAGCTGCCACTTATCATAAGAGAGAATTCAATCCCCCCAAATAAGAGAATCCTTTCATCTGAAGCTTCAGTGCTTTCCATTGAAACTTTAAGAGTCATGTCTGAGAAGTACAACCTGTGTTCCAGAACTAAGAGATCTTCCTAAGACAGAACAGAAGACTTCTTGATAGAGAGAAACATTAAGGCACCACAAGCTGAAGATGATCCGCCCACTATCACCAGTCAATGCTCTACAGAGGAACAAGACAGAATGTGTTATCTCTGCAAGGCATCTCCCTCAGTGCTCATTAGCATTACTTGACACATTAAAAGCAAACAGACTTCAGATGCATGGACATGAAGCAGGCCATAGAAACACACCCAGACTACTCATTTGCAGGAGTTACCGTAAAAATAACTTCAAATATATTGAAATACATTAAGAGGAAATAAAAATAACTAAAATAATGGGATAAGTGAGGGAATAAATAAAGGTATAAAGAAAAAAAAGTAGAAATCCTAAAACTTGAAAACTATACCAGAAATGAAGAAGTCACCGGGTAAAACAAAAACACCCACAACAACAAACTAAAGATAGAAAAGAAAGGCGCAGTTAACTGGGAGAGGTGCAAAAGACTGTCTAAGCTGAATAGCAATTAGATTGAAGCAAAATTAAGTTTTTCAATGACCTTTTTCAACAATGACAAGCAGTTATATATACATAAATTGAAGTTTTGGAAGATAGCAGTGAAAATAATATGAAAAAAATCATCAATTAATGGACACAAGCTTTGAAAAATTTAGTAGATAATATCAATGTGCAGATTCAAAATCACAGCAAAAGGTTATTTCTCAGAGAGATAAACAAAAATCTTGAACCTGAAGAAAAATGACACACTATATTCAAGATGACATGAAAATGGCAGAAACAAAGGAGTGCAGAAGGCAATGGAATGATTGTTAAAGTTAAAACATAAACATTAACTATAAATCTATTTTAACATTTTAAAGAATAAGACAAAAATATGTTTTGATACACACAAAAAAATGCTACCTGCAGACCTGCATTATGAAAAATGCTATTTGATGTGATTTCAATTGAAGAGAGATAAGACTGGAAAAAATCATTTATACAAAAAGATCTACTGAAAAGATCAAGAAAAGGGGAGGATCCTTGGGCTTCCTGGCAACTGATGAGCTCCAGGCCAATGAGAGTCTCTGTCTCAAAAATGTGCATGGTGTTCCTGAGAATAATGCATAGAGTTGTTCTCTGGCTCCTATAAGCACACACACACACACACACACACACACACAGACACACTCAAACATGCATGTGTACCTCCACATATACACACATGCACACACGCAACGATGCACACACACTTTACTGTTTTAATTTCACTAGATAGTAATTGTTTAAAGTAAGAAAAAAACAGTGTATAGCAGTGTTGACAGTGTTCCTAGTTACATGAAGATGAGTACAAAGGAAGGACTGGGTAAAAGAAATTATATTGGTTCAAACTTCTTTCATTGTATAGGAAGTGGTGCAATGTATTTTTTAGAAAACTGAAAAAGTAAAAAATGACAAAGGTGTTCAAGATAACACTTTTTACTTTATTTGGGAGGATCAAATTCTCTCTCATGGTAAGTAGCAGCTAAAATATCTCCATAACACTTTTACCTTAATACTAAGAAAAGGAACTAAAATAAAATTTCTTTAAAACATGCTGACTTAAAATAAGTAAATATAAATAAAGACAACCAAACTAATAAAAAATGAAGTGCAAGAAAAAAGTATTTTAAATATCCTAGAAGCTCAAGAGGAAACGTAAGAGGAAGAATTAAAGTACCAAAAATAGATAAGAAATTGGAAACTTTTAGGCTAACAATATTGATCATTAATTAAATGTAAATTAATTAATTATTAATTAAGCACTGTAATTAAAAAGCATGTTCAGAGTGTATAAAGGCAAGCAATAACCAAGTGCTGTATACATAAATCATACATTAAATAACAACATAGCAAGAGGTTAAAAGTAAAATGGATAAAGCAAAAGTAAGCATAGGACATCTGAAACAAGGGGCTGAGGAGATGACCCACTGGTAAACACGCTTGTTACGAATCCATGGGGAGCTACAAGAACCCGAGGCCGTCCAAGTTAAAGTCCATAGCACCTAAGCAAGGAGCTGGATTTGGATTTGGCCACACACAACTGTAATCCCAGTCCTGTGATGGGTAGAGACTGGGGATTCATTAGGGCTGGCTGACCAAACAAACAACTACAAAAACAAAAAACCTAGCAGCTCAAGACTGAGTGTGGGGTTATATCTGAAGGAAACAAACAGGTGGATAAGCAGGAAGAGAAGGTCACGATGTTTTCCTCCAGCCTCAGCACTTGTGTGCACAGGGTTCACACATCCGCACACACATGTGCATGCATTACACACACATCACATCACACACAGCAAAATTAAGTCTGAAACAGAGGTATTAATGTAAGACAAAGTTCAAGAAAGCAAGTATTTTCAGAGAAAATGAGGGACAATTCATATTTATAATAAGGTAACATTAAGAAGTACAGCAGCCATAAATAAGTATGCATCTAATAATAGAACTGCAAAATACATAAAATAAAAATCAATAAAACAAGGAAGACAATATCATAATCATATTTGGAGATTTCACAACTTCTATGTGTCTTGATATAGAAAACCAGAGCGACTTATACCTATTTGTTATTTATAAAGAACTAAGCTAACATTGCAGGGGAAATGACAGTTGCTCTCACTGAAGCCTCTCTATGGAGACGACAGACATTGAAGAGACTCAGAACATATTAATGCAGAAAAACAAGAGGCCACTGAGAGCTCAGCACTAAGCAAGATTTCTCCTTCATTCCATCCAAGAGAGAGGCAGGGCAGGAAGCAATGCTCTGGGCACTGTCTTCCCGACCTGAACCAACTGGTGCATTCATGACCCCACAATAGTTGCTGCTACTCCCACAAGACCTGCACTGTTCTGAGCCCATCAACATTTTGACATGGAAGATGCAGGAGGGAAGGAAAAGTAATGAGACAACAGAGCAGAGGAAGGACTGCTCTGAAAGCAGAGGATCCTCAGGAATGGGATTGAGGGAGAGGGGACAAAAGAGGAGAATGGGAAAGGCATATGATCACCTAGAGTAGGTTCAAGCATTAAAGTTCTCAATATTATTAAAAGGCTGCCTAATTCCTGGGTTTATCAAATTTGCATCTATTAAATTATTTTGTCTTTAAAAATAAAAAGTAAATTAAAAAGGTCTCAGACTTGTCATAGAAAGATAGTGGTATTAGCATAATTATCATCAAAATAAAATTGAATATCCAAAAATAATGAAATAGTCCATAATAAAATGATTTTTATTTAAAAATAAATTTAAAATTTTTTATAAATTTATAAATTGGACAAATGAAGTTTAATCTGTAACTTGCAGCACACACACATGCACACACCTTTGTCATAGATTATAGACCACATAAAAGCTAAGGGCAAAAACCTTACATGAGGAAATAATAATACAAATATGAAAAATGATCAAAAATATCTTTGTGACTTTGGAGTATGCAAAAATTTCTTAGGGGGATAGAGAAAAATCAGACTGTCTACACACACATATGTCTTTATACATATGTATGTTTATGTGTTTGAATCTAGAAAAGTGAAGAAACTATTACACATCATGAACATAAAGTTTCCAACTTCGAACAGTCTTCATAAAAGATATGTAACTGGATGGATGCTCATGAGAAAATGCTCAAGATGCCTGCAAAGCCCAAGAACAGCAGAAGGGGGTGAGTGTGGGAGCGGTAGTCCCTTCCTACTTTCTTAGAGACTGAAGAGAACTGTTATCCACTTCCCAACTTCCCTCAGAGTTGCTTATCCAAACATGAGTCCACCACATGTCTCCAAATAGTTTAAAAATTACTTTATGAAATATCTAAACCTGGTAGCAATGCTACATGCATGAATCAGAGAATGGACACCAAACCGAGGTGTACTCACATAACAGGACACTTTTGCTGAGAGTAGGAATGAATGACGTGTAAGTTCATAGAATATGAAGGAACCTTTAAATCATGTTTTGAACAAAAGAAAACAGAAGCAAAAGACTTCATATTATATGATCCGATTCATATAAAATATATGAATAGCAAAGCAATGTGAAATCAGAAATGCTCACTCTCCCTTTCTTCTTCTTCTTCTTCTTCTTCTTCTTCTTCTTCTTCTTCTTCTTCTTCTTCTTCTTCTTCTTCTTCTTCTTCTTCTTCTTCTTTTCTCTCTTTTCCCTCCTTAAACAAAAGAAAAAAAAGAACAATGCAGGGGGAAATTGGGAATTAGTAGGGATCCTCTAACCTCTTGATTTGGATGGGGATTACTCAAGTGTGTACATTTATCTAATTAGTGAGTTATGCACTTATTGTAATGCATGTATATTTTCCTCCAACAAAGTAATTAATTGTAAAAGCTTAAATGTTATCTTTCCTAAAAATTGTGATTGAAACCACCAGATTTATCAAAGTGAAACAAGTTCGTTTCTTAAAAGATTTTGCAGATTTTTAAAAAATATTTTATTTATTCATTTTCAAGCAGAGAGAGAGAGAGAGAGAGAGAGAGAGAGAGAGAGAGAGAGAGAGAGAGAGAGAGAGAGAGAGCAGGGACCGCCACCTTGTGGGTCTGGCTTATGTGGGTCCTGGAGAATTGAACCAGGGGCCTTAGGCACTAGAGGCACATGCCTTAACCGCTGAGCCATCTCCCACAGATTTTTTAAAGACAGACAAGCATTGTTAAGTGTCTGTGCAGTAGCATCATCTCTATCATAGTCCTGAATTATTTGCTTATGGTTTCTCTCTTCTTCCAGAGCTCCACTGTTCTGCAGAGACAGCATTTGGAAATGCTGTTCTAATGGCATCTTCCATCAAAGGACACAGTTGCCTGGGCAACACTTTAGGAAGGGAAATGCAAGTGACCACCTGTCTGAAAGGATCTAGTTGAGAAACCAATTCAACTTTAGTAGTGAGAAATCTTAGCCATCAAATTTGTGCAACACATGTATTTTTTATTCCTGTAACACATGGTAGTAAATAATGTAGGACTGTTTCCTCTTTTACCTAAGCTCTTGGCCTGCGTGTGCAGATCGTACCAGAGAACAACTGCATTTTATTTTTGCATTTGTGGAAATCCATCCAATTGTGGCTGCTCTCTAGAAGCAGAAGTGTGTATAGTTAGCACACAAATGACTTTGCATCATTCAATCCCATCTCAAATGCCACCTTCATGAATCCTTCAGAAAGCCTTTTTATATCCTCTGCAAACTGAAGACATTTTTCCTTTCTGAGCCACTCTCTCCTGTGGCCTTATTGGTATTATTTTCATAGTTTAGTCTTTCCACTAAAAGAATGAATTATACCTTAATAACCTTTCTGCTACACAAGCATTTTATAGGAAAAAATGTGTGACTTGTTGAGATAATGAATGAGTAATTCAACAGAGGAGCTTTAGTGTGGAGTCAGAATGCCTCATTGCAGAGGATGTCCTGTAAAGCTAATTCCCCTGGGAGTAGCCCAAACAAATTGAATGTCTGGTTTGTCTTTCTCACTAAACTGAGCAACTCATTTTGTTCAGAATGATAATCTCCCTGCTCTATCTAAAGGTCAGTTTCAATACTTCATAATCTGTGATTCCCCCCAAAATAATGTTTACATTGTGCCCACATTGCAAGTAATGGTCAATTAGGTATTGTGAATAGTCAAATACAACCAATATATAGTGTGATTTTTCATGGTGTCAACCTGAATGGATATAACTGAACTGTTAAATATATTTTTAATCCATAAATGTTTCTAGGTAATTATTTAAACTCACTTTCTATGGGAACATAGTTTCATGATATGTTATACTAGTGAATTTCCATATCCATGATAAAGAGAGTTCTTACGGTATAATACTTTTCTACTATAACCTGAATCTGGAGGATGAAAGGGACTTTGTTTCATTTAATAAATGCAAAAAGTGGGCCTGGATGAAGTTAGGTGATGAGGCAATAGCATCACATTAGTTGAGGAGAGAGGTCCATCTACAAATCATCAGATCCCGGGGTATTTAAACTAGTTCACATCCTAGCTCATTATAAAGAATTTATGCTTAGCTTATGAAATGCCTGTGCAGCTTGGTAGATGCTGCAGTTGTTAAAGGTGAACATTTAAACATTTAGTGAAAGGACATTTGAAATGTCCGTGCACTTAAAGTTTGAGGATGCTTTAGTTCTGAATGACCACTTCTTTCCACACATAACTCCTAATCATATGAATGTTGGTATGAGATGGTCTAAAATCACTCACTTAAGTGTGGTAAAGTATCCTCTTTAAAATAATTAAAGAGGATTGCTTTGATATGATATGCAGATAAGATGAAATTCTAAACTGTTAATGAAATTCAGAAGTTATGGCTCAAGAAATTAAACACGATGATGAAAGCACCATTACAACTGAAACTCATCACTTTGCAGGTAATTAACTTAGAGCAAGGAGTGTCAGAAGCAAGGGTGAGAGTAACACTTTCCAAGGTGTTTCTTTGTACCATAAGTTCTATTCCTCAGTATGAACTATTCAAGCTGAAGAAATCAATTGGCATATTTCCCCTACTGCGTATAGCTAGGATCCAGGCAAATCTATCCTTGGTAGCTGTCTATTGATTCATTGATCAGAAATTGTAGCTATTATAGAAGAAGGCAGATGTCAGAGAAATACAATCAGATAATCTTAAAGGGACTGTGAGTGACGTAATTTAACTACTTCCACTTATCTAGAATAGGTAATAAGATAACTCTTTGCCTGACATGGAGGCAATAAACACCTTCACACCTATGAAAGCCCAAATGTCAACACTAGTTCATGTCTGAAGCTGCACTGCTCCCCAGAGAGTTTTTACTAAAAGGATAAAGTAATACATTAAAATGTAAATTCTGCTATCCTGACTGCTTTGCATTTAGGGAACATCTTCCTTCCAAAAAACTCATGTAAGTGGTAACTGCTCTGTTTAATACATCTTAGCAGTCCAAATGAATGGAAATTACAACATGTGGGAGTTGTTCTAAAAATCTCTCTTGGCAGCATGCTCTACAAAGTTGATAAAAAATAAGGAAAAAACAGGAATGAAAGTCAGTTGTTCATTTAGTCTCTGAAATATAAGTTCCCAGTAGTTTAGAGGAGAGGTTTGGATTTTATAAGTCCTATGCCTCCATTTCCACCTCAAGAATCCTAACTCTTAATTGAGAAAGCTAGAAATGTACATTGGACCATACTCAGTAATACTTCCTTAAAATGTCTCTAGTAAACAGAAAGAGAAGTTGAGTGTAAGAAATGTTATATAGTTATTTAAACACTCAGCAAATATGCATTAGTACCTACTAGGGAAGGTCAGGCTATCAGTGTCAAAACTCAAACAGAGGTCTGCCTTCCTAGTTAGGTTAAGGAAATGGAGCAAAACTGTTATATTCCCTGGTGGGAAGTGAGGACTGGTAGGCTCCTGTTGTGACCCCTAATCCTCACCTGGAGTATCAGCTCTTCATGGAAGTTCTATCTCAGCTAACATTAGAAGGATTAGGAGGAGTTCATCAAATGGAAAGCAGAGAGGAGCACTCCCACAGCAAAAAACAGGATATACATTGGCCTCCATGCAGAGGGAAATGGTGCATCAAAGGATATTGAAATAAACAAAGGATCTGAATTGCAGAAAAGGAAAGCCATTCTGCATAACAGAGTCATGATTTGTACTTTGCTAATAATCAACTTTAGGACACACCAAAAATAGATATCCTATCATTAAAAAAACGAAAAGAAATAGAAAACCCTTCATGCACTACAGCCAATAAAATAAAAGAGTCCATGAAAAGAAAGTAGAAATGTTTTAAAAAATAAGTTACTTATTTACATTACATATTCCTTTGACAAGACCACTTTGTCTACTGGGAACCTGGGTAAGACAGTCAATGGAATGAATCCACATTACCTAATGACACAATCTAAGTTTGCTGTTGAACATATTGCCTCTGTATTAAAGTTCATTTACCTAAACCAGGCCATCCATCAGTCTGTTCCCCCTGCTATCACACCCCATTCCTTTATTTGAAGTACTGAGCTTTCCACCAAAAATAGTTTGTTATTTTATTTCTACTATCATACCAAGTTACCAAGTTAGTGTGTGTGTGTGTGTGTGTGTGTGTGTGTGTGTGTGTTGTGTGATTTGAATGTAAAATGTTCCAAATAGCCTCGTGTATTTATGGTTAAGCCTCATACTTAATTTGAAGCTGGAGGAGGCCTTGGGACATGGAGCTTTACTGGAGGAAGTTTTGCTGGGGGTAGGTCTTGAGATTTATTAATCTAGTCCCACTAGGTGCACGTAGCTCACACTCCTTCCTCCCTGCTGCTGTGGAAATGTGATGCCAGACTGTCTGCTCCTGCCGTGCTTTCCCCATCATCGTGAATGATTCCCCACAGGACTGCGAGCTGAATTAGACCCTTTCCTTCCACGAGCTGCTTCTGGTATGGCCTTCTGTCCCAGCAATGGGAAGGTTACTGCTACAATGTGTGTTTGAGACACAGCCCATCACTGCCCACAGATGCTGGCCTTGCTTCATGAGTGAATTATGGACAGTGACGTTATTCACAAGTCCCAATACAGTAGGACAAGTCTACAGGGAAAGAAATGCCAACACCCAATGAAGCTCAGTGCATTCTCACACTTCAGAACTGCCATCTCATGGTCATTCTTCTCAGGGTAACATAATTTCATAGGGTCTACTCTGTCGCTAGCACACCTTGATGTAGGAGGAGAGCCTTTGAGCTAGGCCTGCTGTGCAGACTGAGATCCATTGGAGGAAGGGAGCCCTGGGGATGGGAATTGGGGATGTACTTTAATCAACTACAAAGTTGAGTGATGAAGTCTAAACTACTTCAGACAACCAAGGGAGGGGCCAAATAAGATGGCAGAGCTCAGGGTGTCATGGAGACCAGTCTGTAGTTCTAGCTCAGCTAATTAGCCATCTCCAAATCTGAACACAGTTTTCCACACCCAGATAGTCACTAAGCTATCTTTCGGTGCTGACCTCCAGTCATCTGCCACATGACTACTGAAGGGAAGATACAGCTCTCCCTGAGCCTGGGAAAAAGTTTTACACAGGACCTTACCCAGGGTAACACCTCAAAAGCACCCGGGAGGATGTTATACACATCTGAAGGATCCTATCTCTGATAAGCCCCTTTGGAAAAGAGCTCTGCAGAGAGCCCGGTCAACATTTCTATGGTCACCTATTGTCTCTCCATAGACAGCCCTCTAAGGAGGCCCGGCCCAGGCAAACTTTACCTGCAGCCTCCTGAGAACTTTTCCACAGACATGACTTCAGACCCGAGAGGAGTCTGTCCACTCTCTCTCCGCTCCTTGCTGAATAAAAGAATCCTTGTCTGAGTGTGTTTGAGTCCGGTGTGCCTTCTGCCTCAGTTTCCTTACAACTACAATATGAATGGCCCAGGTCAACCTTCTGAATTTGGAGCCATCCACTATCCACTCTGGACATTCCTAGATAAGAAGAACTAGATCTGAAGATGCAGGTGAGGTTCTCGGCAGGACTGTTTGTCCTCGGTCTCAAGGGAGTCTTAACAAAATACAAAATACATTTTTTGTCTCCAGTTCTTGTAAGTAGAGTCTCAGAGATCAGCAAACTGCAGACTGAGGATAAAATGCATGCTTCAGCATACAAGTTGACTAATATCTAGAAACCAAAAGAAAAGACAATGAGACAGTACTGGGCCTATAAATACTCAAATGTTTACTTCCTTTACGGTAATGGCTTGCCAACCCTTGCTAAACTAAATATGAGACCTCCATTACTTAAACCTGATCTCATAGACAAAAAAAGGTAGGGATGTCTATAGCTTATGCAAATTTATAAGCAGATGATTGAAATAGCTCTCATAAGGTAAAGTTCTCTGAGTCTCTACCTTGAAACCAAGAAGGAATGGAGCTATGGAAAGGAGGCGCACCTAAAAAAATCATATCAGAGACTTCATAACATGGTAGAGCAGGAAAATTGAGCCCCCTTTTGAGTAGGAGCAGAAGAAAAGGCTCAGAAGAGAATACATAGGGAGTCTGAATCCAACTGGTTGGCTAAAGGTCAGAGTTCAAGTTAATACTAAAACTTTAGGCAATATAAAGAACATAGGTTAGGAAGGAAAGGATTTATGCACAAAATTGTCTGGACGTTTGGTTAAGGCATGTGGGAGCCACTGGGACCATAGTCTACTGCTATGCTGAATACTCATTACTAAGCCCTGGTATTCCCCAGACAAATGAACCAGACCCTGGTCTGAACATGAGGCTGTAAGCGTAGTTACTGAGTGGGGACTAGGGGATGTTATTGGATCTCAAGCCCACAGGTTTTCTAGGATCCATAAAACATCCATTTTTCTCTAACATGTTCCTTAAGGCTCCCAGATGAGCTGAGACATTTCAGATAGAATTAGGGATATCAACAAAAATACCCTGAAAATAAAAATAGGAGACTCAGGAGAATGTCTTAGGGAAACGTATTTTGACACAATACACACAACAAAAAATAGCATCCACCTTGCTTTCAAGGAATGGTTATAGTACTGTCCACCAGGGGACTAGAAAGAAGAAGTTAAATCATTTATCATGTATCATGGTATGAGGAAAAAGAAAAAAAAAAGCATTTTACTGAGCAAACTGCAATGTCAGAGTGCATACATCTTGCATCTTTGCAACTTCCCTACAGATTGTAGAATCTACACCTGTTTACACAATTTTCTAGAAACTCTTCTGCAAAATTCACCAATCTGCTCTGCTAGATAACTCATTAGCCACAAAGTTCTTTGGGATCCCTGGGAGAGGATTTGCGATTCAAGATGATCACCTGAACTTTTGTGAAGGCCTTTAGGAAAATTTAACATCATGTCTATGATAGAGGCCAAGAAATAACAGGTCCAGAGTTATTAATTATGTGTGACATTGGCCAACCTATTCAGAGATGGCAAAACGAGTTTCCTTGTTCTGAGGGAGCCAAACCATCAAGGCTACTTCAGCATAACCAATGAAGGTGTGATGAGATGTGACCCAAGAAATGAACTTAATCACATCAGATTAAGAGTGAAATATGCCCCCTTCAGTAACAACATACAAAGGGGAGTGGAACCAGGTTGACTCCTAGGCTATCCATAATCCCCTACCCCATGGATTGAGCCAGTTTGCCCATGGAGGAGGATATCCAGCTGATTGGGGACAGGAAAGAGGGAAATTGGGGAACTGGGGATACCAACTCATTATTTGCTCATTCAATGTATCTAATTTTGGATAATAATAAAAAATAATGTCAAAAAAAGAGTTAAATAGTGAGAGTGAGATACAAATTGATAATGAAATTCAATGGGCCCACTACTTTTCAAAGGGACTAGCATTCCAAAAGTATTTGGGCACAAAGACCGTTAATTAAATCCTCTTGATCTAACCTTTTCTTCAGCCATGGCTGTGATATCATGAAGGCTTCTACTAGCTTCAGAGTGTCTCCTGACAGTGCATCCCCTCAGCGAGTTAAGCCCACTTTCTACTCTCCTGCTTCCCTCAGGGACCCTCAGGTACTCATTCAGAGGCAATCCAGAATTACAGAGGAGTTAGTGGTCCACGGGTAACTATTGAACAGAGAATTGTCATGGTTGTTGATAAGCCATGATGGCCCCTTCCCTCTTTCATATGAACACCTCCCCCAGTGCACCAGATCCTCTCTTTGAATCTTTTACCAGTTGATTTAAACAGTTGTCAACTTCTCAACATACCTTCTCAATGGTCGTCCCCAATTTCTCTGTTTTCATGCCCCTGACTTTCATGACTAGAATCACATTCCTAAATAAACTATCAGCACATCAGTTTTGACAAGTCTCTGCTCAGGAACTACTTAGTCCCCTCTAAAACAATGCTTTTTAACTTGTGATCCAAAATACTCTTGGCTTTTTCATTAGTTCAATATACACGTATTCTGGTATCTGAACTTCTGACCCTTTTCTAGGAGTCAAGGATCATTCAGATTGAGCTTGCATCCAAGTGAGGCAAATCTAGTGATAACCAAATAAACAAACAAGATCATTTCAGAGAATGATGGAAACTAAGAAGAAGATAAAGCAAAGGAATATGATACTTAAAAGGATGAGTGAGGAAAGTGTGGCTTTTCAGATTGAAGGAAGTCCTTCCTCAGATGGTAACATGTGAGTTTATTCCTAAACTCAAGAGGAAACTGCTCATGCGAAGATCTTACAGAAAGTGGTGCCAGGGGAAAGAAACAGTGTGCACAGAAGGTATACAAGATAAAAACACTTGATATGCTCTAGAGACAGCCCATTTGGGGTAATCAAGCAATGGGAAATGGGGTGTCTTCGAGATGTAGAGGTGGAAGGCTAATGTTAGTGGTCAACTCTAGACTGTGTCCAGAACTGCCCTTCTCTCTGATCTCCCAAATATTCTTAACTGGGTCAAGTTCATCCTTCCTAAGGAGTGTCCTTTACTCACGCAGAGTTGATTCTGTGGGTCCTTCCCTATTAGATTCTCAATGTTGGTGGTTTAGCCATAATCCCATGCTCTGTAATGATGGAAAATAAGAGGTTGGTTAGAGAAGACTTAAGAAAATGGGTATGAAAGGCACTCCTGCTTTAGAAAATAAGGAGCAGGATAGGCTAATAAAAGCAGATTAATATACATACATTTCATAGCAGAAAAGAATTCTAAGAAGCTAAAGACCCATTTGTATATCCTGCTAAAATTATATGTAGGTTCTCACCAAATTATAAACCCTCCTTTTTATGACCTTGTGTGTGTGAAAGAGAGAGAGAGAGAGAGAGAGAGAGAGAGAGAAAGAGAGAGAGGGAGGGAGGGAGGGAGGGAGGGAGATCACCAGTTGGACTAGACTGCTTGGACACTGAGCCCCATGAAGTCTGTCTCTACTTCCCTCGCACTTGGATTACCGGCACTTTTGCATGAGTTCTGAGGATCAGTCTCAGATGCTCATGTTTACAAGGTAAGTACTTGACCAACTCAGCTATATCTCCACCCTCCAATGTGTGTGGCTTAGCCATAATCCTGTACTCTGAAATCTTAATAACTTCTGTCAAATATTACCAATTATATTATGAATATCAGTCACATGGTATCTCTGTCTGCAGAATCCTTCACACATGCTATAGGAAACCGAACACAAAGACTCTCCCTACTCATTCCTTTGTTGTTTAGGGTTTCTCCTCTTCTGGGGCACTCACCTCCTTTTCCCTGATTCTGTGCAGTGCTGGGTTTCTACTAAATGTGAGACTCTAGTGGTGGCTAGAACCGTTAGTCATGACCAAATCCAGGTATCAGACATAAAATAAGGGACAATTATTTTTTGAGCTACCTGTATACAGCTTTGCCCTCTACAAATGGGCACAACTATTCCTGGCCTCAGAGAAAAGAAATCAAATTTAAAATAAACTTTTCTACCTCAAGACCTCAGGGACTGTGAGTGTGTAATAGTGTGCTTCCAGTGAGGAACATTCAGGACTCCTTATCAAACTTTCTTCCTCCCATCTTGAGAACGAAAATTCCCCATTCTCATTTGAATTGTTAATCTTCTCCTGTTGCTGTTGGCAGAAACATATATCTTATGTCATTTTGATAAAGTTGTGCACTTAATGTTCCTACAGTTAAGTGAGAAGGAAAAATCCTAATATTTTTAGCATGAAGCCCTGGAAGCAGCAGAAAGAACACGGTGTCGAATGACTAACTCTGAGGTAGTAGGTTACACCAGGCGCATGCATCATTCTCCAGCCGGTAGAGAATCACACATTTTTCATTTGTCTTCTCTGCACACACTTGGTGTTATCCTCCACTCTGGAAAAGGGTGTCTGCCTTTTTTTATCTGGACAACCTGACACACAGAGAAGAACTTCTTTACCAAAGGAAGAAAAACTAGGAGGGAAATAAAGCCCATTAGTCCACCATCCTTCATGAGCTGGAACGAAAGCATCCCTTCCAGAGGGAAAGCATCAGGATCAGCAGGAAAGAAGGAATCCATGTCTACGCATGAGTCGTCTTACCCCAAAGGAAGGAAGATCTCAACAGAAGTAGCCCTCAGTAACCTCTTCATTACCTGGGGTGATTTGACCTCCACAAAGCCTCTCTTCTATTATCTGGGTTCTGGGTTCTGAAAAGAGCTGAAAAAATGACTGGGTACCCAGGAGCATCTCCTCTGCCACCACGTGTCCCTGGCCTGGGGAAGTGGGCTTAGGAACTAGAAACTGACATCACACATTTGTAATCTCAAAGAGGAAACTACATGCATTTTTTTGTCATTGAGATTTGGAGAATATCAGAATCTAGGGTGCTCTCTTTTAGAGTCCTAGCCCATTAGCTTAGGCAAGAGACACAAAAGAGGGGAGATATCATGATGAGTTCTTGCTGCAAGAAAATAAAGTGAATCATGTTTAAAAAGTAGGAAGGAGGGTGTGGAGATTCCCATGAGTGACTCAGGCTTGCCTCTGCCAGCCACGTTCTCAGGGAGTTGTCTGTGTGTTGGGTTTTGAAGTCATAATTTCAATGGATAAGCTCGTGCAATGTGTGGAGACTGTGCCGTACACACAATTGTCAGCACAGTCCCATGAGGCCGAGTCACACTGCAGCATGAATCCATGAGCTCACTAGTTTGCCCAGCACCAGCAGCACAGTGGAACGTAGGCATGCCTGAGAGTCCGCTTTGCCCACCAGCCTTGTAAGTTAGATATTTGCTCAGTGGGGCCCAAGATGTGTACATTTATCCAAAACATAAGACATGCTTTTCATGTGACATATGTCTCCTTTTTGCTGATGTCTCTTGAGGACTTGCTATGCCAAGAGGACCCTGCTAAGCTTAGCAGTGTATGACAGAACTGTTATCCTCAAGGACAGAAGATGTTGGTGGTCTTCCTTTCTATACCTTAAATGCCTTTAACCTGGGTGATACCTACTGGTCACTTGGTCTTGTCATATAAAGTCTTTGCTAACATGCTCCGCTCATCCTTTTCTAGTCCTTTCAAGAAATTGACACAGTCCTAATTGGTTCTGTAGAAGTTCACTTTTTAAGTTATCGGCGTCTGTCTTTTGATGAGCAAGATGTTTTCTCTCCTATTTGTCTCAGTCTCATTTCTTCCTCTTCTCTGCCTGATGAGTCTGCTAATGCGATTACATGTGACCGTGCACTTAAAGGGCTTGTCATAGTGTCCACCATCTGAGAGTAGACACAGTCAGATCAGATGCCCACTGGTTATGGTCAAGGGTGAGGAGGACTATACTCCAGATGATTGTCTCGGGCTCCCTATAGGTTGAGCTTTTCTAGGACAAGAGAATAAAGAGTGAAGGGTTCAGAGCACCAGGCTGGGCAGTCTGATGTGATGAACCATGAGAAAAGGTTTGCCACAGTCCAGGGATGAACATAGTCCTCGGTGCCCCCCCCCCCCCGTGTGAAGAGACAGAGCTGGGGTTGGGAGCTTGTGCTTGTGCTTTTTCTCCCAGACAAACCTTCCCTTGCCAGACAAAGCTTTCCCTGGGCCTGAAAATGAGAAGAGACCCTGAAAGGTCCTGACACTATGAAGACAATTTTCTTAAGGTGGATACAGACTATCTCATGCGCTCTTCAGAAAGTTCCAGAGCTCTAGAATGGTTTGAAAGGAGACAACGTTTAAGTGCATGCTGCCACTACCTTCGCAGCAAGTCTGAGAAAGGAACTTCTGATGCTGGAACAATTCTTCAAGACCTGCTCCTTCTCCCAAGAAGAGCAGACTGGAACGGAAGTCTTCCTTACAGAAGGATGGACCAGTGTCCACTTGCCAGGCACAGGAACACCATGACTCAGATTTAGGGGTCAATGTCACAAAGTTTTAAATCAAGGTAGATATGCACCAGAAGCTATGCCAACCCTACACATACCTCATCTCACCCCCTCAAGAATTCGGTGATGAGGAGGGGGAAGGGAATGATCCCTGATTCATATAGGGAACGTGGAGGCTGGAAAGCTTGAGGCCAGTATCATTTAGATGATGAATAGGCAATCGAGATTTCAAACCCAGACCTGTCAGATGCAAAGCCCGCAGGTGACATAATACTCCCATGCCAAAGAAAGCCCCTCGAGACACTGAGTCTTTAGAGAAGCCAACTTTAGCTCCTAGGAAAGCTGCATCGATCCATATCCTTTTTATTGGGACAGTGCATCTTTCTCAGGGACAAGTTTGGTCTTTTAAACTACCATAGCACTAATACTGAGAAAAATGTGTGTTCCAAGCTGTCTCATTTGTAGATGGCACCCACCTTGATTTGAAAGGGATTAAATTCTGGGGCCTCCGCAGGCTTGGCAGGATATATTAAATGTAGCCTTCCCTGCACCATCCTTTACTACTATTGAGCAGGGGACTCATTACCTCTGAGTAATAGAGGAAACAGAACAGTGGAAAGGTCTCATACATTGGAAGCTTTGAAGAAGCATGGCTTATTGGACTCTCCTCACCCTTCAAGCTCTCCAGGAGCTCAATCTCCAGCTGTGGAGTTGACCTTCGAAGAGAGAGCATGAGTGACAGATGCTGGGGTCAGACAGACAGCCATTCAATATTAGCTTTGCTTTTCAACTCCAATGCAGAACATTGGGTACATTCATTTATTCATTCTATAAATGTTTTGTGGTAGGCAAAGTGGACATAAAGTGGAGAAGATCTGTCTCTCCTCCAGAGGAATATACCAAACAATGTGGCAAAGACTGACCACCCAAACCCAATCTGGGGATTGCAGGAAGAAAGACACATGCAAGATCTTTGATAACCACTCCTCTTCTCTGAATCCCTTTGTCCTCCTTCTTAAATGGGAATGATAATAGAGACCTATTTCACAAGGTCAAGACTTCATCTGAGACATAGGATGACATCTGTAATCTGGCAAGAGTCACTCACAAGGCGGTTTTAACTGTCTGTGGCCCAGTTCAGGCGAGACACTAAATAACAGTGAAACTGGGTGGAAATGTAACTGGGGCTGAAGGCAGAAGAACCTCAGAGATGATGTGCAGGATAGTGCTGTGTCCTGCCCTGCCCTGTGCACGAAGAGCCATGCAGAGCTCCCAGAATAGATGCAGAGTGGGTGTGAGGGGCAGGCAGGCTCCAGCCAGGAGAACCCATGGTCCTGTTCAGCAAAGGCACATTCTCACTGAGTGCTGGCAATGGGCCCATGCAGGGCATCATCTGAGGAAGAGATTCACAACAGCCACAACAAAAGCCCTCGAGTCCCTGTCACCCTTCAGAACCTCCAAAATGCTCTCTGGGTCAGAGGCATGTATATTTATATTCTATTTCAGAAATGTCCAGTAAGGGAGTATCTTTGTTACTGATGAGAAATATAATTAAAAAGAAATCATATCCCAACAAGCAAATCTTTGCACAATGTTAGAAAAAAAGCAGTATTCTTACTGAACCAGCACTAAATCAGGTTGTTCTGGGTCATGGCAATTCATGGGTTGCAAACATGGAAAGAAATCTCACCAATCTCACCCTTTGACGCAGCTACGTAGATGTCAACCACTTCCTGTGAGCTAGAGGACCGGACAGCACGGCTTGTCATAGTCACCCTAAAGTAACCTGGTCACTGGGGTGACCAGCCTGTTGTGTAATTTGGTTCATATAAAGGACAGAGAAAGTTCTCATATCTGCATCATAGACAGTATCCAAAATGTATTTTTTTAATTTATTGAAAGATAAAGATAGAGTTTGGGCCCGCCAGGGTCTCTTGCTACTGAAAAGGAGCTCTGGATGCACGGGCTATGTTCTGTAGATGGATCCTGGGGAATCAAACCCAGGGCATGCAGGCTTTACAAGCCAGCACCTTTAACCATTGAGCCATCTCCTCAGACTGAAGGTAGTTCTTCAATATGGCACCTACTGAATTTATGGTACCCACTGATGCTAGGCTCCAGCCCTCCCACAGAACCTGGAAAGACTAAGAGCCAGTGCCCTCTGTTTATATTCCAAAGCATGGCTCCCAGACCAAGAGAGGGCCATTAATGAGTTGTAAAACCAGCAAGAGGCTTTCAAGGAGATTTACATCACAAAGAGAAAAGAATTCAAAATTACAAGATTTTGATTTATTTTGTCTTGTTTTGCTTTTAGCTGACAAATAATTGGGTTGTTTATGTGTAAAACACAGTGTTTTGAAATGTGTGCACCTTGTAGAATGACTAAATTGAGCATATTAACATATGCATTGCCTCACATACTTATTTTTATCCTGAGAAAACTTAAAATCTACTCTCTGAAAATTTCAAGAAAACAGCACATTATTCCCTATAGTCACAATGCTGTAAACGGACCCCATGACTCTACTTCCTCCTTCCTAAAAGTGGGCATGTTCATTTTGACCAGCATTTCCCCACCTGCCCATCCCTGCCCAGCCACTGGCCTACTGGCTGCTTCCCGGGGATCAGTCGTCGTTGTTTGTTATTGTTGTTATTGTTGTTGTTGCTGTTGCTGTTGCTTTTTGCATTTGTTTGTTTGAGGTAGGGTCTCCCGCTAGACCAGGCTGACCTGGAACTCACTATGTAGTCTCAGGTTGAGCCAAAAATTCACAGTGATCCTCCTACCTCTGTGTCATGGTTTGATCCAGGTGTCCCCCACAAACAATTGAATGTGTTCTGATAGATCGATCCTCAGCTGATGGCAGTTTGGGTTTTACAACCTCGATGAAGCTATGTTGTCAGGGGCGGGCTTATGGGGGTTATAAGCCAGCTTCCCCTTGCCAGTGTTTGGCACACCTTCCTGCAACTGTTTCCAGTGCTGTGGCGGAGGTGATGTCCACCCCTCTGCTCATGCCATCATTTTCCCTGCCAGGATGGATTCTCCCCTGGAGTCCATAAGCCAAATAAACCCTTTTCTCCAAAAGCCACTTTTCCTTGGGTTCTTTCTGCGCAGCGACTAGAAAGCTGTCCACAACACACATGTTTTTAAAAAATGTGTTTCTAACAAGTTTAGCTTACATGTGAGTAGCTGTCACATGATGTAGCTAACAATAGTGCCTTTCAATGCTGACTACGCCAACAGTAGCCTTCTGGAAACTGAAAAGATATTGTCAGGCTTATCTCTCTGAAAGGCCCTAGTAGATTCTGTAGTGCCTGTCTATTTACTGTTATCATCATTTCCTGCACTGTGGTGACTGAAAATAATGCAAGTATTTTATTCTTAATTGACAGATACATTAGCTATTTTTCTCCTCAATGTGAAAAATATCATAAGCAATTTAAGAAGTTTATTTTGTCTCATAATTTAGAGGTAACAGTCCATCTGGCTGCAGGAGGTTGGGACATGTTTTGTTCACATCATGAAAGGTCAAGAAGTAAGAGCTCAAGCTGGTACTAGAGGCAGATATAACCTTCCATACCTGCCCTGGTTACCCACTTATGTTGGCCATGCCCAAGTCCCAAAGGTTCAATGCCTCCTTCAAACAGCACTACCATTTGCGAACCCAGTATTCAAATGTATGAGCATGTGAACAACATTTCACATTCACACAAAAGATAAAACTATATTTTACAAGCAGAGTGACTGATATATAGTATTTATCAATGAATATTTATTTAATTAATTAATGAAAGGATGTATATAAACTGGGTGTGGTGGTACACACTTTTAATCCCAGCACTGGGAGACAGAGTTAGGAGGATTACTGTGAGTTTGAGGCCAGCCTGAGAGCACATAGTGAATTCCAGGTCAGCCTGGGCTTGAATAAGATCCTACCCCCCCAAAAAAGAAAAAAAGAATGTACATAAAACACATTTACTACTTCTGATCTCTCAGACTTAAAATCAGGATAAATTCCTTCTGTTTTGCATTAGATTTCTGCAGCATTAACTCAGCAATAGCTCAGCCTTCCAGCTCCTGCCCAGCCTCCTCCTGGAGACCAGAGGCAGGGACACAAAGCACCTGCCAGTTCTACCATTATATCATCTTGGGATCAACTCAAGTACCACCCACTCCTCCATCTCCAGGCTGGAAGCCAAACGTGCTGATTGTTTCCCCCAAACATCCCACTGGGAAAAGAAAAGGCCTTAGTTAATTCCCCAAGAGCTGCAAGAAGAGAAAATAGAAATAAATTCCATCTTTAGAGCCATCCTGTGGTTTGCCTGGAGGATTGTTGCCACTTTCCCATAGTTTCCTAGCGATGTCCAGCTGAACATCAGTGAGCTCCAAAACACAAGCAAGCTTTCCTCAAGATCAATACAGAAATAACAGACTTTTCCTTCAGACAGTAAATTATCATTTTGGCAAGAAGCAGATGAGAGGCAAGAGGGGGCGAAGAAGGATACCCAGAGTAAAATTGGCTTTAGCCACATCTTAAATGGCAAGGACTCACATGAAATGAATGACTCAATAGCTGCAAAATCTGAATCTGACTTCTGAGGGAAGTCCTTCAGGAAGGTCCAATCATGAGGAAGGCTCTGTCTTATTCATTTCTTTCTCAAAGGTAATATACAGGAGCACACTAATTACTGGCAATGAGCAACATTTTTCATGTGTTTTCCATATGTCAGCTATACGTCATCTGCATCCATTATTCATTGAATTCTCACACAATTTTTGTGGTCTTCACTATTATTATGATTTCAATTTTACAGGTGATGAAGCACAGGCCCACACCTGATCACATGGAAAAGGAGGATGTAGACTCCGAGCTCTCAACAAAAGGGCTCTGAGCCCACAGCCTAACATAGAAAGTGTATCCAGAAGGAGAAGATGAGAAGGGAAAAGATAACATTAATGTTTCTTTCCTGCCCGGATTCTGGCTGGATAGTTGTTGAGGCTCTGATGCCTGGAGGCTTCCGAAGATGAATAGTTTACTCTCTGCTTGATGTTTCTTTTTTTCCTAAGCCAAATCACTGGGTAAGTGAATTCACTTGTCTACACATTGTAATTGGACTAAGTATAGAATAGATCTGGCCAACTTCAAAATCAATTTTCATGTACCCCATGAACTCTTTCAAGCTACTTTACAAACACCATTCTGTTTTTGTTAAGTAAATCTAATTGCTCCTGGGGTGTTAGCAGATGACACTGTCTCCCAGGATGATTATGCCAAGATTAGAAATGTGGCACAGCATTGTTTTGTAAGGAAATCCCAAGATTGTTAAAAATAGGCTCCAGAGATGGCACCAAGAAGCACCCTGAAAGAAGCCTAGCTGTAAATTTTAATCTTCTCAGTTAACAGACTATAAAGAGCCTCTGAGATGCCATCCTTTCATTTCTCAGATGCAAAAGTCTCTTCTCCCTCTAACCCTGTAACCCAGCTTAGTGTGTTTTTGAGATCAAGATCAAAAAGAGATTTCAAAGATGTTACCAGTTTTTAAATCCTCCCCCTTAGAACTCAGTATTGGGTTGTGTAGAATCAGAAGTAAGGGCTCCTGGGAGTCTGGATAAGATGCAGACATGCAATCTGTGTGCAACTCCCAGAGCAGCTTAGTCTCTGATATGAACCAGCTCCAATACTTGAGCATGAGAATGTTCTGATGAACGGGACTAACCAGAGTTCTCTGTCTTCAGAGAGCTTATAGTCTAGTGGGCAAAGAAATACTCAAAAAGTCATACTAACAAATATGCAATCTTGTGGTAACATATACCATAAGGGAACAGTGGGTGTGCTATATAGTGGATGTGCTACAAGGCAGTGCAAAGAGAATTGAAGTGTGTAGCTCAGTGACATAACCAGCAACCTTACATCAAGAAAGGAGAAAATACTAATCAGGAGAAGAAAAGAGATAGAAAAACATCAGATTTCAGCACTAGAGGAAAGACCTGATAGAAGGGACAAAGGTGACACTAGATACCAGTGGATTTGAAATAGACTTGGTCTAGAATAGCTTGATTTCTGCTCCCACTGGCATCACACGCTATCTGTGTTGCAGGGACCTTGGAGATGATCTTGTCCTCCCCCAGTATAAGAATCTCCCATTCTATTTATTCACTGTTTTTAGAAAAATAATTAGGAGCGTTTCCTAGGCTCTGCAGATATAGCAAGTAACAAAAGTACTACCTTCCTACATCTTACCTTCCAATGAGAAGAAACAGACAAAAACAAACTTTTAAGTACAGAATATGTCAATGTACTGAATGTACTAAAGGAAAACAAGCCTGAGGATGGGGTGGGAACTTCCAGGACATGCTATTTATTTAAATAGAGTTCTAGAAAGTCTTTTTAGCATGAAGGTGACCATTGGAGGTGACTTCAGGAAATAAGGGAGCGAGGGATGTGGATATCAGGAGGAGGAGTGGTCCAAGCAGATGGAGGGTTGTCCATCTAGGAGCAAATGGGAACCAATGTGCTTGTTGCTGAGTAAAAACTAGGAGGAAAGAAGAGGAAAGCAGAATGGTAACAGGAAAGCAATTGTGTGCGGTGTCTCATGAGACCTCACAAACACTTGAACTTCTACTTTCAGTGAGATGGCAAATTCACTGAGGAGTAATACCTATGGGAGTGACAAAAACAATGCCTTATGCATGCAAAATAACACACTAAAGATTGTATTTGGGGAAAGACAATCAAGGAAAGAGAAGAAAGAGGAAGACGAGGCAGAAGAGTACTACAATATTAAAGGCAAGATATTTATGAAGACCATAATCTGGTAACATTAGTAGAGATGATAAGCAGTAACTATTCTAGTCATTCCTGGGGGTAGAGTTGACATGGGGTATTAGATAAAGAAAAGAGACCATGAGGACTCCAAGGTGTACAGCCCTAGCAACAGAACAATAGAACTACCAGTTGCTGAAATTTAAACTGTGGGTGGTGAATATCTGTGGGAGAAGATAAAGAAGTGTAGTTTTGCATCTTAAGGACAAGGTAGTAAGATATTGAGTAGGTAGATAGTTCTAAGGGAGAGATTTCAGGGAAGAGACCTGAACTGGACATACACAAGCAGGAACACAGAATGAGATTACCTAAGGAGAGCATGTGGACAGGGGACAGAAGACACCCAAGGGCTGAGCTCTAAAGCATCTCTTGTCCAAGCAATCCATTCCATTAAGCATATGCTTCTTCCAAAATGTTAGCCATCACCCAAGTGAATCTATGTCACAACTTAGTAAATCTAGATGGATGTATTGAGCTTAAAATAGTCATCTAAGTGACAATGGGCTACTTTTGAGTCTAAGTCCTAGAGAGGCCCTGTGTAATTCGACCCTTGCTGGTAAAATCCTCCTACAGTATGAAAGACCATATGAAGGAAAGCAAAAGCACAGAGCGACCAGACAACTGCAGGCTTGTAAATCAGGCCAGCCTAACCCAGCTAGCCTCTGGCCATTCCAAGCTCTGACCATGGGTGCATGAGAAAGTGTTTGCATTGCCTGAACGAAGCTCAGAGTAGAATCAGGTAGTTGCTCCACAATCTCATGAGAAATGGTACAATAGCAGGTGTTTTTAGCAACTAAAATTTGGAGTGATTTTCTTAATGCCTTAATGCTTAACTGAATCAACCTTTGCTTCCCAACTCCATATTTCTAAGTCTCATCACCTCATTGGAATTCACCCAGGAGCCTGGAAATGGCCCCAATTGAAGTCATCAGTGAACAAAGCTACATTTAGAAGTGTTTCTTTGGTCTGTCATTATCCTCTCCATTTCAGGTGAATAGAAATAAACTATTCAGGAAAAGTCATGCAATGCCAAACCTAGTAATTCTCATCCCAGAATATTTAATGAACCCACTGGAGTTCTTGAGCTGAATAGATGGCTCAGTGGATAAGGTACTTGGTTGAAAAGCCTAAAGACCCAGGTTCAAGTCTCCAGCACACACTAAAGCCAGATGCACAAAGTGGCGCATGCATCTGGAATTTGTTTGCAGTGGCTGGATGCCCTGGTGCACCCATTCTCTCTCTCTCTCTCTCTCTCTCTCTCTCTCTCTCTCTCTCTCTCTCTCTCTCTCTCTCTTTTCTCTCCCTTTGAAATAATAAATGAAAATATTAAAAAAAGAATAATGACCACAATATACAATAAGACAAATTAAATTAAGTCATGGAATAAGATCGTGGCATTATTATTAAAAAATTCTAAGGGCTTGGCAATGTGTCAGTGGGTAAAATGCATGCTGTACAAGCATGGGGTACTGAGTTTGATTCCTAGTACCCATATTTAAAAAATGGCAGGGTTAGCCATGTGTGCCTGTAGTCAGAGAGAGGAGAATTACCTGGGCTCACTGGTCAGCCAATTTGACCTAAAATGGCATCTCCAAGTTCAGAGCTCACAGAAATAATGTGGAGGAGTGATAGAGAAGGGGCTCCCTGAGGATCTTCTCTGGACTACACACACATGTGCATGGTGTGCACGTGCATGCACTACGCATACAGGTACCACCAGCACCACTCCTGATCTCTTCTGACTAAAGCTACAAAATTAATTTTAAATTAGAGGCTGCAAAGAGGCCAACATTGAGGAGACTTATATCATTCCCTCCAAGGCTCAGCGAACACTTCAGGAGAAGGGGGCAAAAGAATATAAGAGCCACAGGGTTGGAACGTGTACTGTGAGGCATTGTGGCTACACCCCCACACACACACACACACAAAGACTGACTGGTACATTCATGACCCACAATGATTACCCATACCCGAATCAAGAAACCCCTCAGAAGGATAGGGGCAGGAGACGGGGACAAAAGAGTATATATAGCCTGATGGGAATGTGACAAGTTACAGTATGCTCTGAATTAAAAAAAAAAAAAAACTTTCTAGGGGCCCAGTGGATAAAGCTGCACAGGCCTGAGTTTCTGGGTTTAGATCGAGGTACCTGCATGAAGCTGGAGGCTAAAGCACTTGGATCTGTGACCCCAGGCTGCCAAGGGAGAAGAGGGAGGAGATGATCACCTAGAAGCTTGAGGGTCACTTGGCCGTAAACAGTAAGCGACCATGCCTCAAAGAAGACAGGAGGTGGGGACTGTCATCCATGTTGTTCAGTCCACACACATGCTGTGGCATCCATATACCAGCACACACACACATGCACACACACACATGCACACGCACATACACTTCTGATATGTAGACATATATGAACATTTCCCCCTAATGCCATAGCCCAGATAATCTCTTGATGTTTCCTTAAAAGCAAAATATGTTAAAAATTAAAATATGGTTATAATGTCAAAGACTATAGAAAGGCACACTTTGTCTTTATCTACTCTCAGTGGTTAGCCTTTCTCTACAGTTGTGAACATCTTTTGAGCTGCAAAATTCCAAAAAATGTTTATGACATTGGACAGTTTAAATATCAAAAGACATAGTTATGATTCATATAACACTCTAAATAAAACAGGAAACCAGGAGTCTCTGCTTATGTAAAAGAATAAATAAGAAAACTTAAAATTTATGAGGAATTTGATATTTATTATTTTCAATGCTCTGATGCACCAAATACAGACAAGTTTCAATGGGAAAGAGGGTTAATTCACCATGAAGACTCCTGTCTGTCACTGTCTTCTCGCTGTGATCAAAGTGAAAACATCACCTGACTAAGGGCACACACCACCTGACAGGCCTGAGCCAAGAAGACATGCGTTGTCTTTGCAATACAGTAGCCCTGATGCATGACCCCAGGTTAATAAAGAGGAAGATTCTGTCAAGCATGAGTTAGAGAACATTCTAGAAAACAAGCAACTTCAAATGGATCAAAGACCTCAACCTAAGACCTGAAACGCTGAAAACCCTGGAAGACAAAATAGGAGGAACTCTCCATGAGATAAGACTAGGAAAAAGTTTCCTGAATGTACCCCCAGTAGCCCAGTAAGTGCAATAATCACTTAAGCAATGGGATCTCATCAAGCTAAAAAGCTTTTGTACAAACATACCAAACTTGGAGCCCATAGTCCACAGTCAGAATGGAAGAAAATCTTTGTCAGCTATAACACAGACAGAGGTCTAATATCTAGAACTTACAAGAACTCAAAAAATTAAATAATAAAAAAAAATCAAACAGTCCTCTCACAAAATGAGGCATTGATCTCAACAGCGAATTCACAGAGGAAGACACACAAATGGCCAATTCTCATTTAAGAAAGTGCTCATCAGGGAGATGCAAACCAAAACAATAATGACATTCCACCTTACTCCAGCCAGAATGGCAATCATTAAAAATTCCAACATCAATAGATGTTGGTGAGGATGTGGGGGAAAAGGAATCCTTATTCACTGCTGGTGGGACTGAAAACATGTACAACCACTATGGAAAGAAGTGTAGAGACTTCTGTAATAGATGCATATAGAGATACCACCAGACCAAGCTGTCTCTCTGCTGGGCATCTACTCTCAAGATTCCTCTCTTCAGCACAGACACATCTCCTCAACCATGCTTATAGCAGATCAATTAATAATAGTTAAGAATTGGAATAAACCCAAATGCATATCAATGGATGAATGGATATCAAAGTTGTGGTACACATACACTATGGAATTCTAAAAAGCAGTAAGGAAAAATTGTAGCGGCAGGGATTTTTAAGAGCGGGGTGAAGACCCCAAAGCTTTACTCACTGTACTTCCCCCAGAGTTCGTATCTCAACATGCCAAAGAATTGGACAATTGACAGAATCTCCTCTTCCAGTGAGCCTTCCCTGGCCCAGGTGAGCAGAGAGACAGCTGGTTGGTCTATCTTTGACAAATCAGTTTCAGGACTAGATTTGCACTCTAATTAGAGATACCTCCCACTCAAGGGAAGGGGGTCAGGCATGGAATCTGTGGAACTTGTCTGAAAGAGTTAATGTCACAATCTCCCCTCTGAAAAAAATAACCCTAACTGCTGTTAGGGTATTTATTTGGGTGCAGAATTGAAATAAATGACCAGAAAAAGTACATACATGTTCTAAAAAAATCAAACTAGAATACCCATTTTTATCTTGCAGGAGGAAGGGCACAGCTCTGACTGGGGAGGGATTAAAGAGGAGCATGGAAACATTGTGTGGGGTTTCTCCCCTAAATTCCAACAAAATGGCATAATGAAATTTAAAGAAAAGTGGACAGACTTGGAATAGATCATGCTTAGTTAACTCACACAAGAACAGAGAGACAAATACTGCATATTTTCCCTCATCTGTGGTTTCTAACTAGGTTAAGCTTGAACAGTAAGGAAACCTGACAGGTGAATTGAGAGACTAACAAAGGAGATGGAAGGAATTGGAGGAGGGGAATGGGAGGTTGGGGGAGATATAGAATAATCTAAATCAATAATCTATCGATACCATAAAATCTTTACTTTCATATGCTTTGGAGGAAGCTGGGGACTCTGAATACGGTGGGAGGAAGCCTAACCCAAGACAAGTGACTCTGGCCTATAAACACCTGTCCCAGTAATTGGTTACTTCCCACACTGAGCTGTTGAACAGAGAGACCTATGAGGTTCATAAAACAAGACAGGTTTATGTCAAAGCTTTTGAATACGTGCCCCAGGAAAAAGATAAGACCCTATTGCTGAAGACACCTCAGACTGTTGTCATACGAGAGACCCTGCTGGACCCAGAAAGGTAACAGAGCTTCCCAATGGTAGCCTGTGTAGTGCTGGAAGCTGTTATATGAGCTGCCAGGGGAAACTGGCCAGTGATATTCAGAGAAAGTAGAGGACACTGATACAAAACAGACAGATCTTGCGAGAATGCTAAGGACACTGCTATACTGCAGAGAACAGCAAGCCAAGAAGTGCATATTTGTGCAATAATGGCACTAAACCTAGGTGTGTAATCAATGGCTTGCTGATTGGCTAAGAGATCTGCTCAGTGGCAAGCAACACTTAACTGAAACTGGGATCCAGAGCAAACTCTTATGGAGACCATGAACCAGAACTCCAAAGAGAAACCCCCACCAACCAGGGATTCACAGAGAGTCTACATGCATTAGAATCTTGCCAAATTAACAATGTTTGTCTCATTTAACCTATACTGATCTCACTCTCTGGTGGAGATTCTGTTTGTATTTTTCATAAGGCAGAGAGAACCATGGACAACCCAATTCCATCAACAGGACATGGGATGATGGCTGACAACCAGGAAGGAGATGAACCACTCCTAACTTATCATCTAGGGCTCAAATGAAACCTTTGAGGAAGTAGCAAGATGAGCAAGAGACCTACCTCCACAGTAAGTCAAATAACCTGTGAAAGAGTAATGGAGACAGACACTGAGGAGACCCAACATAGCACAAAGCAGAAACCCAGACACTTTTAAGACCTCAACAGTAAAGAAAACTTAAAACTCACCCACCATGACTCAGGGAACATTGTCGAAGACGGGGCTGAAAGATTGTAAGAGCCATGGTGGGCAAGAATGTCAGAGATATTATCTTTCATAACAACAATACACAAAGAAAAAAAATCTGGCCACTTCTCATACAATTCATAGCCCCCTATTCCATGGACTGGTCTAGCAATCCCACTGAGGAGGGCCCTCAGCAGGTTGGGGACAGAGAGGGGGAAAACGGGGTACCATCATAAGACTTGCTCATATAATGCATCTATTATTAGTAATAAGTAAGTTAAAATAAAAAGCAGAAAACGGGCAAGTGTAGTTTCAAGTATCAACATCATAAAGATTAAAGTAAATGTGAAGAGCTGTTCTAGATCATAGGCAGCTAGAGAGAGAGCTACAAGCAGCTCACTTCTGTTCTTGACTGGATCCATCTGCAAAAGGCCAGGAAACATACCTGCCTTACTGAAATACAGTACATAGCTGTGATGATCTGTGAGTCAGACATCATAAAACATAAATGTAAAACCCAATTTAGAAGATAAACTCAGATTATGTTATGACCCTAGAATAAAAGGCATAAAGTATGTACAGGCAACGTAAATTTCCATAAAGAATCAATGTTCCTAATTCCAGAAATCCAAAACATCTCTCTAGTGGGATGAACTAGCAGCACACATTGAGTTCCCTCAGATGCAGAACTAGTGCAAGTTTGTATGTAGGTTTTTAGACATAAAACAGATAAATTGAGGAATAAAGGGTGCATTCCCATAAATTATCTTCATTCTTCCCTCCACAAAATATCTGGGTGTGATTAGAATTGCTAAACAAATACAACGCTGCATAAGGCTTCTTGTCTGGAAGACCTAAGCATGAAAATCTATTTAGACAACCATCTTTCTGCATGCCAAGATAAACAGGTTCTAAATACCCTATATAAATCTCCAAGCCGCACAAGAAAATAACCCATAACTTTTTTCTTTATTTGGCTCCAATTAAAGTTCAAAGTAAGGGATCTATAATCTTCATCTAAACAGAGCATCTGCAATTTGTAGCCTGCCATAAATAACCAGGTCCAGTGCTTTAAAAGGACAAGGAGGGTCAACTCCATATATTTATAGAGAAAGAAAGATGATACCACTATTCAATGTTCCACCAAGAAAATTTCTTACAGAGACCATAGCAGAGCTTTGGCATTTTGCCTCCCCAGCATCCATTCCCTGTGCCTAATCACCTTTATTTCCTCACTGAGAAGTGCTTCTCCCCATGGTTTGCTGTGGTGGGGGAGCAATTCCAGCTGGCCATGTTCAATGACAGAGAGAAAAAGTCACACTCCCGATGGCTTTGGGTGCAGCATATGTCCTCAGCTCTGCTTGGCGGGCAGGCGAGGTGCTCCACAGGTGATTAAGCCTCTTCTGCCTGCTGTAAAAAACGGGACCTGGAATCCTCTAGACCATGTTTCAGGTGGCTTTCTGACAGGAACCACCCAAAGGCAGCAGTGAGGCAGGAGGGGGATGAAGTGGCTTTGCTCCTTCTCCTCCCACCATCTCCACTATTCTAAACACAACTGGTTTCTTTCTTGCGTCTTTCCAAAGCCTCCTTCTTTGACAGCCTCAGAGGGAACCAGCCAGGTCCTCCCCTGTCCTCAAAAGACCTGAGACCCGGTCTTGCCCAGGATCATCGTCAGAGGCTTTGCTCCAAGCTGCTCGATTCTGATCCCACCACTGTCCTGTTTCCCATCCCCAGGCACCATGGCCTCCTTCGACAGTTACCGTATCTGTTGTTACCTCGAGTTTCATACTCATGTTCACTGTTGCAGTTTCCAACTTTCATTTAACAATCACCCACGTCAAAGTACCTCTGTGAAAGTGACTGGCATGGTTTGATTTTTCTAACTGGCCTCTCACCCAGGAAGTCGGCCCCTGTGTGGCCTGGGTTGGAGGTTTTCAATGCACAGTTCTCATGGCTGCACTGGGGGTTTACAATGAAAAGTGAAAATGGCTGCACTGGGGGGGGTTCACTAGGTCGTTTTCTAAAAAATAAGAGAACTATTATCATGCTTTCTCATCCAAAACCCTCCTCTTCTCTCTTAATTTCCTCCGTTCTCATTCCTGATGCCCCTGCTTCCTGGGAGGACTGTCTGCCCCCTGAAAGAATACAAAGCATCCTTTTGTTTCAAGTTAGTGTCTATTGCTTCCGAATAAGAAAACAAGCTCCTAAATGCTAAGGATTCGCTCTCCACGTTTCATTCTATATGTGTTCATGGAGCCCTTGGAACAACTAGACATTGAGTACTTGAGGAACAAGATATGAAATCTAGAAAACTGCACCATAAGCTTCTGATGTTCTCCTGTTCATACTACACACACACACACACACACACACACACACACACACACACACACACACACACACACACATCCTATCAATACCACATAGTGAAACAACCATCTATAAATCACTTCTCGTAGATGATTGAGTTCATTCTCCTCACTCACCAGGTTCAAAACAAGTAGAAAATCCAAGGTTGGGCAGCAAGGAGTGAAAGAGTCTTAGTCATGACATAGGCCTCTGGCATTCAGCCTGCCTGTTTACCACAGCCAGAGTCAATCCACAGTTCCATCTTAGAATGGAAACTCTCCCCAAGAGTCAAAGGAAGATGGAAGATGTGAGACGCAGTGGTCAGTGAATGGAAGAATGAATAATCCTGCTTACTACAAAGCTGCTCTGACCTCAGGAAAATCCAGTCCCAAATGCGAACATCAGAAGGAAATGAAAGCAGGCCACAACAAAAATTTTGTTGAGACAGCAAACAAAAGAAGGGGGTAGATACAGGTGATACAGGTTCAATTTCCACCTCTTCCATTTATTCATCATTTGACTTTGGACCTATCGCTATAAAGAGTCACATTTCATTTTCTATCAACTGCAAGAAAACCATATGCCCATTTTATTTCACAAAGTTCTCTTAACCATCAAATACACTTGCAGAAATGTGTGGGCTCAGCACTGCTTTAGCAGCTGGGAACACAGCAGTGAGCAAGGCAAAATCTTCGTATCTCAGTACTTGTATCTTAGTAAAGGGAGGCAGACAGGATCCTCCCAAACTTATAAATAAGTATGACATTTCAGGAAGTGGTAAGTGCAGTAAAAAAATGAATTGGCATGGTTTGGTGGGGGAAGATGACTTGTTCTTGAGGGGAGAGAGACAAGTGCAAAGGCCGCAGTCAGGAGGAAATTTGCCTCTATGAACAGAAGGGAGTCCATGCAACCAGCCAGAGTGAGCAGGGTGAGAGTGGAGACAGGTGGAGACCAAACATGTCACTGCAGGTCGTGGATGTGGGCATAGGTTAAGAACCGTTTTCTATTTTCTCTTCCATCAGAGAGACTTAAGGAAGCCTAACAGGCCTTTTTGTGATGTTGTGTATATATAACAAAGAGCCTGGGACAGCAGAGTGCTGGATGGCTCCTCACTAAAGGTGGTCCCTTGTGCAGAATGTCTCCTCTTTCCCATTTCCCATTATGGCTCTGGAGACTCGAGTCTGATGTCATCTTCCAAACTATCCTTCCTCGCCTCCAAGTTGAGTTAAAGTTCTCCATTACTTTCCCCCTCACCACTTAGCACATCGCATACATTTCATGTTTTCAACCTTGCAAGCTGCAAAGCTGGCCAACCAGGCCAAATGTGCCAACTGGTACAAGGGTGGCATGTCTACTATGAGGAAAACTGGTCTCTATTGGGATTGAAAGCTGCTCCACAGAAACAAATTCATGGCTTCTACTGAAATGTAGTCAAAAGTCTGAGGCTGGAAGTCATAAGCCCTGGGAAGAAATTACTTTGTTGTTTGCCTAAATGAACACATTATGCCACCAATCTGGCTTCTAAAAACTTTATGTTTAGACTCACATATTAATGCTCCTTTCAGTTTTGGTGAGAGAAACTTCTCTTTTCAGACTAGGGAGACACGGAACTCATCAAAGTGCTGAGAGGCGATAGTGAAGTGTTCAGCACTGAGAGACATCTCTGTCACAACTCCCAAGGCCATTGAGGAAGAAGTGGCAGAAACATGGTCAGAGCCAAAGGATGGGGATGAGTGCTTTGGAATGCTGACTTCCAGACATACAGTGGCAGTTGCATTCATGATGTCACACAAGACTATCATATGAGGGCAAAAAATTAATACTGTTGGACTAGTTGTAACGAAGGGGTTCAATCAAAGCAGGATATAGAAGGAGAAGCAGAAGAGGATGGCGGGAGGGTACATTGTGAAAATGTATGGAGGTGGTCAGAGATCTACAGAGAGGCTAGAATTAGAATCTCGCCAAAATAACAATGTTTTTGTCATTTAACCTATACTGATCTCACTCAGTTGGAGATTCTGTTTTTATGTTTCAGAAGGCAGTGAGAACCGTGGACAACCCAACACCACCATCAGGACCTGAGATGTTACCAGTCACCCAGGCAGGAGATGAACCACCCCTAACCTATCATCTAGGGCCCAAATGAAACCTTTGAGGAAGTGGGGAGAGCAAGAGACCTACCTCCACAGCAAGTCAGATAACCTGGGAAAGGATAATGGAGACAGACACTGAGGACACCCAACACAGTCCAAATCCAGAGATTCTTAAGAACTCAATAGTAAGGCAGACCTAAAACTCACCCACCATGACTCAGGGACCTGAGCGGAAGAGGGGGCAGAAAGATCTAAGAGCCATTGCGGGGGAGAATATCCAGAGTCATTGTCCTTGCTCAGCAATAACACACAAAGAAAAAACCTAGCTACCTCTTGTACAACCCATACCCCCCTATCCCATGGACTGGTCCAGCAATCCCACTGAGGAGGGACCCCATTCGGTTGGGGACACGGAGGAAGGAAATGGGGGTATCATTACAAGACTTGCTCATACAATGTATCTAATTATTGACAACAAATATGGAAAAAATTGTTTAAAAAATTTAAAAATAAAAATTTTGTTTTTATATCTTCCCCTCTGTTCTACTATAAACTTTTTAAAATACTTTTTTAAAACCAGGCATTCTTTTTCTTAAAATATTATATATATTATATATATTATTTATTTATATATATATATATATATATATATATATATATATATATATATAGAGAGAGAGAGAGAGAGAGAGAGAGAGAGAGAACCAGGGCCACCACCTCGTGGGTCTGGCATGTGTGGGTCCTGGGGACTTGAACCTGGGGCCTTAGGCACTGGAGGCAAGTGCCTTAACCGCTGAACCATCTCTCCAGCCCCCTACTATGAGCTTTTTGAGAGCAAGTAATGTGTTTAACTCATCTTTAGACCTCAAGCACAAGGTCCCGTATCATTCACATAATAAATTCCCAGTGTGCATGATTATTTCAAAAGTTATTATTATTTCTGAATGCACACCAGCCCCTGATGGACACTCTCTGACTTGGGCATGTCAGTAGCTATATGGACAGAGTCACCTTTGCTGGGCTTCTTTGAGAAGATTTAAAGAGAGATTACTCTAGGAAATTACTATCCTAGGGGAAGAGATGGTTTTAATCTGGTGCTTGTAACTCAAAACCTGCATAAAATCTCACTGTTTTCTGATTTGGGCGACATTAGCTGTCTGTGGTGATTCAAGAACCAAGAATATGAAGGAGAAAACAGAACCCTTTAAAGAGAAATTGAAAAGAAAAAATTTCATCCAATCCCCAAAGAATGTTGGAAATATGTGTTTTCAAAGTCAGCCAGAAAGCAATTAATTGTCGTGACTGTCTGGCCTTCTTAATACTGAGAGTTCTCACTACTAAATAATGTGCTCATGACTGTATTACTAAAACAGGCCCCACAGTACTGGAGAAGTCAGTGTCTGCTGAGGGGACCTTACTTTGCTCAGTTCTGTAGACTGACTGGTATGAGAGCCAAGGTTCACTGTACTGCAGCTCACAAAAGACCTGGGAGGACAGAGGTACTCCGAAGCTGAAGCTGTGCATTGTGGCCCTTCTCCCCTTGGTCTCTCGCTTCCTTCTGCTCCCAGGCATAAGAGCATAAGGTGTGAGCACCCATTCCGTTATTAGAGAAAAGCGCAGATTTTTTTCACCCAAACATATGGGAAATTGGTTGAGAAGGCAGGGATGAATATCTCCATCTCTTTATGGATAACAGTGTATCTTAGTTCTGAAAATTCATCCTTCTCCAAAGAGCCATTCCTACCCAAAGTGGAGCACTGGACTAGTGTCACACCACGCTATGCTCTCCTGCCCTCCCTCAGAGAAGGAGAAAGGCAGAAACACTTTCTTTTCCACTCACTTGGGCCTGGAAGCAAGTTTAGCTGGGATTGAACTGAGCTGATCAAATGTGCTTCACAAATTGATTCTGGCTATCAGTAAAAAGAGCATTTAAATAAAGCAGTTGTTACCATTTCAGGACAAAGACACTGATTTCCCTTTTTCCTCAACACATTCCTATTCCTCGTTGCTGAAGCTAAGGATATTGAAAAAGTAATGGCAATGAAAAGAGGAAGACAGACAAGGCATCAAGAAACAAACATAGAGTGTATTACTAGGAGTTGACTTCCTGGAGCTCAGTTATGTAAACATGACAAATCCTCCTATTCTTCCATCTTTCCCTATCCCGAGAAGCACACTGTTCTAGAAAGCTCTTTTCACACTCCTTGGGAAATCCTAAATAAATGGAACCTGAATAATGGCCCAGCTTTGGGGATTATCTCTATGATTAAGAGATGTGGCATCTTCTAATGTAGACCAGGATTTAGTTTATGTATTTAAACTTATTTATAATTCTTAAGCTAGATCTGAATACCCTAGTGATTAGAACAGGGAAACCCTTTAAAAAATAAAATAGAATACCTAGCCCAGACTGTTGCTGGTGATCCCCAGCGTGGAACCAGTATCCCTTTGCCATTTATTTACTTCCTCCTGCTCGCAGAAAGCCTATGGATCCATAGCTACCGACTTGGAAATGTTGGCATTCTCTCTAGCTCCTCTTTCAAGCTCTCCTTTGTCTATTTGAGACCTAGACTTTTCACATTGTTTCCTGCCCCTCTTTATTTGATCCGACAGGTGTGTGATCACACAATGAGTGTGTTCTTCTCTAGTCCAGCAAGGTTGTCTGCTTATATGTCCTCCAGAACCTAGCACTGGAAGAGGACAGCAGCTCCAAAGTGCTTGCCTAGGAGTCTCCTTTATCTACAGCCATGTCCCTCCTCAGGGCCACTCTGGTCACAGGGTGGATCCTCTATTCTCAGACTTGGAGCCCTCAGGATGCTCTGCAGACTGTCCTGGAATCAACTCACCAGAGTCTCAAGAAAAAGCGAATTAGTTGCCAACATGTAGTTATCACAAGAGTTTCCTTGCCTTTTCTGATTCTAGCTTCTCTTTAGGAGTTGGATGGTATGGCAGTCCTACCACCCACTTCTTGCTTAGCATAAGCTTTTGGAGGTGGGTGGTACCTTCCCTGTGACACAAGGGATGTCCTCTAACCCCAGTGGCTCTGAATTCTAGATGGCTTCATTTCTTATCTTTCTTCGTTCAAAACCTATAAGAGTTTGGTCAGCATCTATTACACACAAAAATAGTGTCTGAATTACACAAATTCAGAACATCATCTTTAAAATTAGCATTTACTATTTTGTCTCAAACCAACTGATTTTTCTTTCACTTTGGGAAGCTCCCTAACTTAGTGTCTGGCCTCACAATCCTAATTATCCAAACTGGTTTCTTTAACGAATCCCATCCCTCACTAATCCCCAACTTTCCATCCCAGAACTATTTTTAAATCCATATCCCCTGCTTTCTCTGCCACTCCTGCGCATTTCTTGACTTGTTTCTCACCCTTCATTCTTTCCTCTTCAGCTGCATCCTTCATGTACCACTGAGTACCTCAAATCTGTTTCTGCCATTTTTTGTCCAAAAATTCAAAAATCTCCTCAATGTCTACAAACCTAAACTCCATTACCTCCACCAGTTCTGTGTCTTCCAGAACCCTTGACACAAACCCAATAGGCTCTGGTTTTCACTAGTTTACCCTGAATTTAAACTCTACAGTGAGCAAGACCTTTCCTGACAGTCAAGATAAAGCATTACCCCTCCTGCTGCATGGATGCCCTGCTACCAAAAAAATAAAATCAAATCACCTGGAGAAAGGAGCACATTAACATTAACATGACTTCGTTGCTTTCGGTGGGATTGCAGCTATGGTATCTCAGGATTCTGATGTCACTTCCTGAGGCAATAGAGCCCTCCTCAGACCTTTGGAATCATGTCAAGCAGGTACTGATTTTGTCTGAGCAAATCCAGAATTTATGAGCCTGAATATCATTAATTTCTCTGACTTCAGAATCCCTTGGGACTCCATTTGAAGCTTTCCACTGAGAAAGAAAAATTATAGTGTATTTCTTACTATCAGAAAATAGAAAAGGCTAATGTGCATTTTAGAAGTCATACTACTTATATCCTGATTTATAGGCATTGTGGTTAGTTTTTAACAAGATTTGATTTTCAGTGAACAAATTATTAAACACATAGAAAGCTTTTACAATTGACTGAGGAAAATGTTGTTTCATACCTCCCTTCCCTTTGCTCAGCTTTCTGTTTCTGTTAATGGGCTTAAAACTAATTAGAGTAAATTAATTCTTCAGAATAATAACAATTGCCAGGGAGTCACATACTAACACTTTATTCTTAGAGCCGAGCACTTCCTGGGGGTTGGGAAGCAATTATAACTTCTTAATGATCTATGGAAAGAAAGGAGACTGGATATGTCTCAATTATTTTTTATTTATTTGTTTCAGAAAGTTTTAATGAATTAAGGGAAAACTTACGCATCTCAATAAAAAGTGATTAGCCTTTCTGAACTGCACTCCCTCGCCAGTCCCAAGAGGCTCCTTGGGCTTAACGATATGGGGGCCAGTGAGGAAGCACCAAGGGCATTGCGATGAGCAGTGTCTGTCATTTACCCATCGTTACCAGCTGCAGAGTACTTCGGTTTCACCAGCATATGCAACTCTTAGTGGAAGGTCTGCCTCACCTACAAGTGGAGAAAGTCAAGCCATCCCAGCCAGATGAACTCACCCAATCTTGAGCTTTCTCCCTTGTCTGACCCAGTTTAAACCATGGATAACCTACTTGGACTCCTTGTAGCCCAAAAGCTTCTGGTTGGACAATGACGGGTGGAGCCAAAAGCCAAGAGTTCCCAATGTCTGAAGACGCTTTCGTGCTAATTTCACCTTCTCTATCTCTCCCGAAGATATGCGTTGCTTTTCCTCTTTACACCTGGACACTTAATGCCAGCCACACCATCCCGAACCCCACGTCACACACATTAGACTTAGCTTCCCAACTTACTCCGCCATCCTCCACATTACAAACTGAGTGACTTCCCTCCTGCAACATCAAGTTCTTACCATAGCCACCGCCATCATTAACATAAATTATCATAACTATAGTTATCAGTCCGGATTTAATTGCGAGCAAGAGGAATGGAGTGCATAAGCAGAAGATGCTTATGTAACAGATATTGGGTGTTGTTCACAGTCACTAGAAGTCCATAGGCTCACACCTGAAGCTACAGAGCCAGGAATCCCTTGTCAAGGATGGCCTGAGGTGTCCTCACAGCCCCAGTGCTGAGTCAAGACTGGTCTGCACAATAGCACTTTTTAAAAAATGTCTTATTTATTTATTTCTGAGAGAGAGAGAGAGAGAGAGAGAGAGAGAGAGAGAAGATGGGCACGTCAGGGCCTCCAGCCACTGCAAAGGAACTCCAGACACATGCACCACCTTGTGTATCTGGCTTTACATGGGTCCTTGGGAAATCGAACTTGGGTCCTTCTGCTTTGCAAGCAAAGCCTTAACCTCTAAGCCATCTCTCCAGCCCAACAATAGCACTTTTGAGGCAGGGCTGTGGAGGTTTCCCCCAAAGTCCTGAGAACCACCACCTCTGTTCACTCCAGAAGAACAGGCAGCTGTTGCACTCTCCCCAGAAATAGGCTGTGCGGCCACCACTTAGTTGTTTAATGTGTGACTTTGCCAGGTGCATTTGATTAGCTGTGACTCAGGTGAGTGTCCATACATTTGCTTCATGGGAAGATGGCATTGCAGCCTCAAATGGGCTTTGACTCATAAGGCAGAAGATGCTCCAACAAGAGAAAGAGACAAGATGAAAGGTAGCCAAACCAATAGCCATTTCTTTATTAGAAAGCCAGAATTTATATACATTATCTTCACAATATCTCAACAAAATAATTTTTGTCCATTGTATAAAGTTCTGACCGTAGAAGATCAGGATATTTATTAATAATGAAAGTCAGCTCAAGCGGGGGGAGGGGAAGCTCATGTAATTCAAACACGAATTCTATGAGAATAAAACTTGATTGTGTCACGTAAAAACAAATCTCTAATGTGTTTGGTTGTAGCTGACACTGAGCGGGCATTCAGCGTCAGAGGCAGCAATCTGGATCCATGGGCTTGAAGGATGTCAAACTTTGGCACCATGCTCCCTCCCTTGACAGATTATAATGCCTGGAATAAAAATCTTCTCTTTCCCATCATCTCTCTCCATATACACCAGAATTGAGTCACATACCATTATATGAACCAACTTCTAAAGCCAAGTTGATTAGAATGCTCATGTAGCCAAGACTATGACGTGGTCGGCTGTGTGAACTTTGTTTTCAAGGTCGGTTCTCACTCCCAGACTGAACTACAATTCACTATGTTCTCAGGTTGCCTCCAATTCACAGCAAGCATCCTATCTCTGCCTTCACACCCAACCTGTGTGAACTCTTAATGAGGAGATGTGGACAAACATCTGTCCACCCCAGAGAGGTCACCAATGACAGAAACAAAGAAATGATTCTACCCAAGTGTAGTTTGGAGACTCAGTAAGTTTGTTTGAGGCTACACACAGCCGCAGGAGCAACTTATGGGCACTTACACTACTATAATGTTGCAACCATAAGTTACATCCCTCTCTGGCAATGGTTAATGATTATTCCATCCTCGGGGAAGAGTGGGACCTCATGAGCCCCTCCGACCCCATAATGGAACCGTAATGGGCCCACTCTTACACCGGTTTCCTGTGAGGGATCGCAGCTGCTTGGAGTCATGCTCAGAAGACAGCATTCCACAGGGTCATAAGGACTTGAAAGGAAAGTAAACTGAAGCATATGCTGCAGTTACCTTCTCAGTGTTTGGACAAAAACCCAACCAGAAGCAGCTTATGGATGAAAAGGGTTTATTGTAGCTTAGAGTTTTAAGGAGACATTTCATCTTGGTAGGGAAAACATGGCAGATGTCACGTCAGCTGGGAAGCAGCAAGAGTGAGCTGACTTTGAATACCAGTAGTCCACTCCCAGTGACACACTCCCTCCAGCAAGTTTCCAGCTTCCAAAGGATCAGCAGCTAGGAATCAAGAATGAGGCCAGAAGCACATGAGGCTCCAGGGGACACCTTACATGCAAATCACCACAATATGCAGAGCAACATAAAGTAGAGAATAGTCCAAAAATGATTCAGAGGATCCTTAACCATTCATGAAAGCAGTAGAAATCACTAAAAAGGAACAACTCCACGCATGGCCACTAGGCGCAGCTCTGCATTGCCGCATTTTCAGCTTGGCCAAGGGCTTAAACACCATTTCCCTTCTGTGAGTCTTCAAGTATACCATCTTTACAGAAAGAAAGCTGAAGGTCAGAGGCGGTGAGTGGCTCTCCCAGGCACATCTGGAGAAATAGTAGCTGAAGTAACACTTAAAGCTGGAGCTTGTTTGGCCCAGAACCTTGTCTCATGGGTCCTGTAAAGCTGTGAACACACAAGAGGGTGGACCACAGGCAGCTCGCCTAAGAGCTAACGGTCTTTGTACTAAGGCACCTGTGTTCAGGTTGCACTTCAATTATGAAATGTTTTACTTTCCTTCAAATAACCTGCATAATTAACTTATATCACTTTAGTAACTAAAGCAACATCTTACTACTCTCAGCCTTCTCTGACACAGTCTAATTAGTGCCTTTCATATCCTATTTTGAAGAGGATGCTGTATGTGTTGCCATGCCCTCGGTGTCATAAATTTGACATTCCAAATGCCAACAACTGGCTAGAAAATTGGCCCCTTGAGGCTAATAGTCCAGCAACATTTACATGTAATTATTCCATTCAATCATTTAATTTTGCTGGCCATAAAAGTTATACTGAGTGAAAAGGCCCTAAATGGTAAAACTTTGACTCAAAAAGTAGACATTACCGTAAGCACTGGGTTCAGGAAAACTCTTTTCAATGATGGGAGAGAATTGCTCATGGCTGAAACAGATTTAGATGTTTTGTTCTGTATGGCGCAAAATGTATAAATGTTACAAGTGGGCTCGTTTTGTGGCCCTACACTGACACTTTTGGCATTTTCCAGAGTTCTGTTGGTTTACCTCCTGAGTCGTGGATCATGAATTCATGATTTCTCTGGTTATTTACATCGCCCTGCTCTTGGTAATTAAAGGTGAATGATCCTGCCAGCTGAAGTGGACAAAGTGAGCATTTAACCCCAACCTTTACCGACTAGGAGAATAAAACTCAAAGAAATACAGTGATCTATGTGAGTCAGCGTTTCCTGAGTCACATACCATCCTCCGCTCATTTGCCAGACATTCTATATTATTACTGAGTGTCTCTTATGTGTCAAGCATTGCGATGTGTACAATAATAGTGTTATACTACAGAGATGAAGGATCCATCAAACAGCTTATACTCTGATGGGAGACAACAAAAATCAGTAAACAAATTTACAATTTGAGAAATTTCACTTTGAGAGGCTGGAAATATGGCTCAAGCAGTGAGGCGCTTACCACGCGAGCACCAGGACCTGGGATTGGATCTCCAGCACGACGTGACAGCTGGCATGGCAATGCATGCCACCAGGCACTGTGGAAGACAGGAGGATCCCTGGGGAGTCCTGGCTGGCTAGCCTAGCCAGATGGGTGAGTTATAGGTTCAGCAAGAGACGCTGCCTCAAAAATAAGGTGGAAAGGTGCTGAGAAGGCGCAGTGGTCAAAGGTGCTTGCTTGCAAAGTCTGTCCACTCGCGTTCAATCTCCCAGCCACCCATGCCTGTCACAAAAAGTGGTGCAGCATCTGGCATTCTGCTTGGAGGGGCAAGAGACTCTGGAGCATCAGAGGGGGGGGGAGAGAGAATTAAAAAAAATAAGGTAGGGAGTAATTGAAAAGACACCTGATCTTGAGTTCTGGCCTCTTCACACATGCACACACACCAGCACAATGCACATAGAGAGACCACACAACTGAATAAGTAAATTTAAACTAAGGAGTTTGACTTTGAGACAAAAGACCTGTAAAGAAGGTGATGTAACAGAAAGTGATTCATAATGACAACCACGGGTGGTTCAGAAAAGGTAGTCCAGAAAGGAATCTTGGAGACTGAGAGGAGCTATCCATAGATGCATCAGGGTAAAGGTACTAGAAATCTCAAAAATAAATGTCCTGCTCATCAATGTACTGTCATGGAGCAGGGAGGAGATCATGAGCCCCAGACCTTTCAGAAGATCTGTATGCAGTAAATGGCTGATGGGGGAGAGAGAGCCGTTTTCTTCCTTGGAGAGCCGCTGGTAAGGTGCTGCTGCTCCTGGAAGCCACCCTAGGAAAACCCCATTGGATCACTACAAAAGAAAAGGAAAGATGAAAGAGGAAGAGGGACTAGACGAGAAGAGGAAGAGATCAGGGAAAGCGAGAAGGGGACCAGAGAGGATGGTGGGAGGGAAATATTATCAAAATGCATTCTATACAGGAATTAAAATACCATAATGGAATCCATTATGTACAATTAGTATAGGATAGCAACATCATTTAAAAAATAAAAAACAAATGCTCTACTATACATAATAGAGTGGGTTATGTCAGGAGCTATGAAAATCCAGGTGGATGGAAGCAAAATCCAGCACGAGGCATTCAGGTGATAGTCATCAGCGTATAAAATGGTCATCAGCAGGTAAGAGCACCTGCCACACAAACATGAGGACATGGGTTGGATTCCCAGCACCCACGTTAAAAGCTAGTTACAGCCATGCATGCCCGTAACCCTAGCACTGGAGGGTGAGTGGGCAGATCAACTAACCTGACCAGCTTCAAGTTTGTTCAGAGTGCCTGTCTCAAGGTAATAAGGAGGAAAAGCAAGAGACGCCCAATGCTCTCCTCTGGCCTTCGCAAGTGTGAGCACAGGGCGCATGCTCCTGCACATGCATGCGCTCACCGTGACTCACCTATGCCACACACATATACCAAACAATGGAAGATATAGTTTGAATATACGTTGCTGATGGATGAGGCATAGAGGAAGAGGGAAGGGAAGAGATCCGTGAGCTCTCACATAGGACACATTTAGAAGCCTAGTCCTTGTTTTGTCTGTTGATTGAAACAGGAGCATCAGCAAGAGGAGTATGTTGACATCTCATTGGGAATCAGGAACCTAGTTTTAAGAGACAGAGAGAAGAAGAGCGGGAGAGAATGGGCACAACAGGGCCTCTTACCACAGCAAACAAAATCCAGACACATGCACCACTTTGTGTATCTGGCTTTCCGTGTGTACTGAGGAATTGGGCCCAGGCCAGTAGGCTTTGCAAGCAAGCAGCTTTAACCACTGGGATATCTCCTCAACCAGGAGCTTACTTTTTGAAATGAAAGTTTGACTAAAAGATAATTAATTTTTAAAAACCAAAAAGGTAGAAGGTTGTAGAGAATAAAGCCAGAGAGATCTTGCTCTTCACCGAGTTTTCACTGTTGGATAGATTTGAAGGAGGACTTCTATAATAATCTAACTGTGTCAGTGACAGGGTCTCAAGGAGTGATCATTCCCATGATTTAATCTAGGATGTGAGTAATGGCTCTTTCCTGTCAGTTACATGGAAAAAAAACTTGAAAAAATTGTTTTTGATTAAGTTAAGCTGCTTCCTTAACTGATATCAGTTTTAATGAAATCTTCTTTTAATGTTTGTGAGGGTAAAGACATGGAGTCTGTTACCAGGCTGCCTCTGATTGATGCCCAGCTGTGTGACCTTAGGGAACCTTTTGAATCACATTCATCTCTTCTTCAGTGGGGTCCTCATATTTGTGTCACATGATGACTGGAAAGATTAAAGTTAGACAGAGTGTCTACAACAGTCTGTCGTGGCACCTAACACACCTTAAGAGCTGAACAAATATCCCCATCAGCGGTCACCAGTGCTGGCTTTCACGCTCACTTTCTTCCAGGGCTACATTTAAAAGATTTCTCAGTTATAATTGACAGAAAACCAACTCAAACTCACTTAAACAGAATGGAATGCATTGGATTGTGTAACTGATAAAGCTCAGGACAGGGTCAGCAGGCAGCCGAGCAGTGCAGGGAGATGCTGGAGATCGCTGGGCACTGCTGCCTCTGCTCTCAGGCTGACTGGCCATCAGCAGCTACCAAATCCTCCTGGTTCTCCAACGAGGAAGGAGGTTGTCTTGAATGCACTAGCTCCAGTTAAAACTATGGCTGAGTTTCACAGTCTGAGAGAATAGCGCAGCCAGTCTTACGGTCAGAAGATGGGGTGGGTGCTTTTCAAATGAAAAATCATTGGTTTCCGAAGATGCCAAAAAGAAGACAGTACTTTCCAAGCCAGATGAATGAACCATTGGAAGATGCTAAAACATAGAGTAAGTGTTGTGGGGGAAGAGCTAAGCCACACATCCTTAGGAGGTTAGGAGCATTCAGAGGATGCAACCAACTTAAACTAAAAGGAACACAGGAAATAATTCTGTACAATTAAAGTTCTGAATAATAAAAGTAGCTATCCCTACTTTTGGGCATCCATTTCCCTTGAAGAAGCTATATTTATAAAGTCACTGGTAATTAGGGAATTGCATGCTTGCTGTGAGTTACTAATGGTAGTGACTTCTTCCTGTTGGCCTGAAAATCATTTTGCATGTGACTCCATCTGATTTATTTAATGCCTCTTTGAATGTGAAACACAAGAAACTTGAGATCACTTTTGCTACTTCCTTCCCCCTCACCCACAGCATATACTCAACTGCCAAGTCCTGCCAAGGTCCACAAAGTTTGAAAACAGTTCACTGAATCTTCATAGTCGACTCCAGCCCCAGCCAACCTCACACAACAACTCTCTCACAATGCAATAGAATCTAGATCCAGGCGTATCTTTTAGAAAAACAAATGAGATAAGTGAGTCTACTCTTCAGTCTGTTTAATGGCTTGATCCACACTCTGAAGAATTTATTAACACTCAATATTTCCTTTACCACAGAGATCATTCTGACCCATACACACTCTCACAACCATGTAAAATCCCTGAGAGTAAGAACCAGGGTGCCTCAACACACACCAGTAAATTCAGGGCCTAGAACCTGGCCTGAGACACTTTACTTGTTGGATGATATTGGCGGAATAAATACGTGGATTTTGACACTATCCTGCCCCCCTCTGGATAGAGCAGATCGCTGTTTCAGGGTTGTCTCAGTTGCAAATGTCTAAAAATAAACAGGAAATGCAAACAGAATGTTCCTTGTCAGAATGAATCCACGGAGAAAGAGCAGTTTAAAAAGCTGATTCTGAGCCAAAGAACATGGAAATCTAATACTCCTTAAATAGCTGTTTAAATACAGTCATCAATCAAAAGTCAGGTCTCTGTGGATCTTCATCACATAGGAGGAACCTACAGAAAACGTACAACCCCTCCTTGTAAAGCTCACAGAGCAGTTTTTTTTTTTTTTGCAAAGAAAATATAGGAGCTGAGGATTTAGACAACACCCTGAGTTCAGGAAGTTGCAGTCCTTGCATCAATGAAAGGCAATAACTGAAGCCACCCAACTAAATGCCATTTTTGACAACATCTTGGCCATCGAAAAACATTAACAAAAGGCCAGGATGGAACAGTTGTGAAGCCGGCACTTTTCAGCACAAGTGGAAGTGATAATCTATCTCCCAGGCAGAACTATTTAGAAGAGCCATCAGTTACTGAGGTTATACAGTGTCCTGCAGGGAACTCTGAGACACAAAACCTCAGAACATGACCTCAGAATCCTCACTCAGATCAAAGATTAAAAATTAATGTGGATCAAACCTCCCTACTGTTCAAATGCTGAATTCAGTTCATTGGTTTTGGTTGGGTTCTTTCGTCAGACTGCATTCTGTCAAACCAGATGCACAGAAGATTCTGGAGATGAAAATGGAGCAAAGGACACGGTCATCAAGAGCTGGACAGAGCCCTCTGCCAGCCTGTGAGATGAAGGAAGCTGTTGGCAGTGGCATGGGAGGCTCTAGTCAGCCATGTGGACCCAATTCTATAAAAGGCACTTGGTCAAAAAGCGCTCTAGGGCTTGGGGACACTTTCTTGCAAAGCCTGCAAGCCTGGGTTGGCCCAAGTTTGAATCACAGTATCCACGTAAAAATCGATTCACATAGAGTCCATTTAAGCCATCCACAAGAGAACCTCACATTATGCTTACATTCTCTCTCTCTCTCCCTCTCTCTCTCTCTCTCTCTCTCTCTCTCTCTCTGTCTCTCTCTCTTCTTGAAAATAAAATAATTTTTTAAAAAAGAAAATCATGGGCCAGGCATGGTGGCACATGTCTTTAATCCCAATACTCTGGAAGCAGAGGTGGGAGGATCAATGTGAGTTCAAGGCCAGACTACATAGTGTACATAGTGAATTCACAACAAAACAAAACAAAAATAGAAAAGAAAGGAAAATCACCATTGTGAAGGCAGCAGCTATGGTGGCAATAATTCCTGTGATCACGAGCCATCAACAGAGGACATTCACAGCCCCTCTGATCTAACTCACAGTGTGCATTAGGGAGCAGAGGAGGCCTGACATACGTGAATCACGTGACTTGGCCTCAGAGCTTACAGAGTTGAATCATAGAGGGAGCTAAGAATGACCATTTTCCCCTGATCATATGCCTGACTTGCACTTGCACGTTTTCTATAAGCCCCTTGCTTCAGAGCGTTCGTTGGGTTTCCAGTTCTCAAAATGCCTGCATCTTGCCTTTCAAGGTATTCATCGTTTCTCATAGCCCAACTGACAGGACGTTTTCCTATTATTCCTCTGGCACTTCTTCACCAGTGTTCTGAGTCTCATACCAAAGTGCCATCAACATTAAGCAGGCACGCGTGCACACATGACCTCAGCTCTTCTGCCTTCTACTGCTGTCTTCCACTTCTTCCAGAAAGGTTTCACGATGAGCCGGACATCACTTATTCTCTGTTTGCTGAACAGCTAGACTCTAGACTTGGAAGGCTCTAACCATCACGTGTCCTTAGACACCGCTTTAAATGGCTTGATGGTTTCACATGCGCTGCTTTGCTTTGTAAACTAGACATTATCTCACTTCTCCTCATTATCCCTCAGGGGCTTCATCCTATACTGAGTTCACAATAGTACTGAACACACTCACTCTGATTAATTCCTTTTCTTTCTATCATGGGTATGTGTGGAGAAACACCTTAGGGGGACAGATTTAAATCTGTGGGATTTGATAAAACAGAGTTTCAGGACCAAGATACAATCATTCCCTTGACAACTGCCTGCATAATATCCCCTTCATTATTTTTTAAAGTCAGTTTACATTCTAATGTAGCTATAGAACATTGGACAGCTCCCAAGAGTAAAATTATCAGCAAAACTAAGTCCCCACTTTCAGACTAGAGGGAAGAAGCACACAATTTGAGGTAAGTAAGGGGACAGGAGAAGAATGGGCAGTTATTAGTATTAAAACAGCTCCAATTGGAAAAGCAATGTTCAGCTGGAACACTGGCCTACGTTCTTGCTTTCGTGGAGGCCCTCCAACCATCACAAATCCGTCAGTGGCTTTCTGAGTGAATGACGATCTGGCCATCTGCACGCTCGGTGCTCTAACTTCTTCCGTCTACATTGGCATTCTCATTGTTCCGAGTGGTCTCCTGACACTGACAAGCCTTAGTCCATCTTAGTCCCAGGATGATCTAAAAGGCAAAGGCAATCACATTTTCTTTTGTTGCAATTCCTTGGCTCCTCCTCGTCTCTGTCAAGTGTACAGTCATCACCGGGGTTTACAGGGCCCTTCCTGCTCTGCGCCTCCTCCCCTCCTTCTCCACCCATGCAATGCTGATGCTTCCGTCACACTCAGATGCCTTTATTTATTGCTACTTGCATTTCATCCAAGTTTCCACACATAAATTTTTGCCCAGAATACCACCCATGTCAAAACTTTCAACATAATAACTTTTCATTCTTTGGACCTCATTTTTTTTTCTTTTCTTCCTCAAGCTGCACTGATTTCACTTCCACATGAGATGCCTGATTTTTGATCTCCACTGTATATTGTACATTTCCCCCTGTGGCACAGATCACATTAGGTTGTAAAGCCATGATTTCTTGTGTATCCCTTCAAAACTGAATCTCCTTTCAGTCAGAGACTGTATTATTAAAATCCAAGAACTGGGCTTTTTAAAGGTTGTGCTTTTAACTGTGGTGATGCTAGAGCCTAGTTTATTTCTTAGCCCATAATATAGATGGTTAGTAAGTCATGGTGGAAGGAAGGAAGGAAGGAAGGAAGGAAGGAAGGAAGGAAGGAAGGAAGGAAGGAAGGAAGGAAGGAAGGAAGGAAGGAAGGAAGGGAGAGAGGGATCCTTTGGAGAGAAGGAGGAATGATTAAAAAAAGGAAGAGTAAGAAAGGAGAGGAGAGAAGGAATCCAGAAAAAATAAAAAAGGAAGGGATGGAAAGAAGAAACAAAGTGCTTATTATTTCTGGGGCAATGCCATAACTTTACCACAAGATTGTTCCCATTTCTTGCGTGGCAAGAACGTGAGCTTATTTGTATGTGAGTTGGAGTAAAAGTCAGCTGTATAGACCAAGAAGCTAGAAAGGGGCTATGAGGGAGGGAGGAGAGGGCAGGGCTTAAGGGGAAGGAATATTAGATGTCTAAGAAAAGAACACAATACTGGAGACCATGTGGTCTATGTGGCGTCGGGGCAGGGGATGGAGGAGAGGAGTGGATGGGAAGAGGGTTAATCAAATTTAACATGTTCTGAATAAGCCATATAGAAAACTACTTTTTCACTATCCATATATATATATATATATATATGTGTGTGTGTGTGTGTGTGTGTGTGTGTGTGTGTGTGTGTGTGTGTGTTTTAAAAGAGACAATTTGTGCAGAAGTACCTTGTGGGAGTGGATAAGGTTATGCACAGAATCTATAGGTTGTTATCAGAAAAATTTCAGTGCCAGGGTGGAATACCATCCAGTGAGTTGTTGGCAAGGGAGGCCTCTGATGCCCACAGGCTATTGCAAAGGCTCCTGGTTGCCCACAAGAACTAGATGCTAAGACCCTATTACTTAAGACCACATGCTTTGGCTGCAAGTCACTAAGGAATAGCGGGAGTTGAGCTGGAGGCCTCCTCCCTGTTGACTAGCTGTCAGGATTCTAGAAAGTGCTCTGATGCATCAAGCAACTTTGGGGGTGGGGGGTGGGGAAGTCATCAACAGACTTAACCACCAATGGGCCCTGAAAGCTTTACGGCCAGCTAATCAGGTCAAATATACCAACTCCTGCATGTTTATTATGAAGAAAACTGACTGCTCTCTGATTGGACTTGAGACCTTCTCCACAGGAAGGAATTCCTGTCTGGTACTGAAAACCCAATGAAAAGCCTATGAATTCATAAGACCTAGAGAGAAAAACACTACTGTTATCTGACAAAATAGATATATTATGCCCACCAAATTGCACTCTAAATACTTATGACTAAGCCAATATAGTAATACTATTCTCAGAGAAGTTTCTCTTTTCAGATGGCATTGACCACTGGGGAGACTAAAATCTCACCATAGTGCTGAGAGGAAATGAGAGTGAAAGGCACAGGACTAAGTGAAACATCTCTATCTCACCCTCCCAGGATCAAGGAACATTGTGGAAGAGTGACAGGAAGAATATAAGAGCCAAAGAAAGTGGAAAAATGCTTACAATAAACACTGTCTACCAGACACAAAGTGTCCTTGATATTTATAACCTCACAGTGGCTGATGCTACCCTACATAAGACCTGCAGAATAAAAGGGGGGAAGATACCAAAATAGAAGACAGACTAGTTGAAAAGAAGAAGAGATTCATGGGGGAATTTTGGAGGGAAAATGGGAAGGTGGTAGGAGGAAATTATGATCATGGTATATCATTTATATTTATGAAAGTTTTCAATAAAGTCAGAAAATAGAACATGAATTTACCAACTGCTCCTGCTGAAAACACTGTAAATGATATATACATATATGAATGTTCTAGCTTTTAGTCAGTGGTTACTTTCAGCAACAGATGAACCAGTGATCAGACATACCTATGTCTGTAGATATGAACATAGAACATTAATGTTGATAAAAGGAGATTTTGAGATCTGAGGATCCCAAGCTAGAGATACCACTTGTTTACTTCCAAAACACGAAATTGTATTTGCACTAGAAAACAGAATTTCAAAATCATTGTGTGTCTATTTACCTATAAGTTTTAAAAAAAGCAATTACAGCTATATGGCCTCAAGAGATTATGCTCTATGTTAATTAGACCAGTCTAGGAGGAAGCTGTTTGAAGAATGAACGGACAATCCTGGATTAAATAACATGACAGAGTCAAAACCCAAACTTCAAAGTTTATGAAAGGTTTCCAACGCATGAAAACTTTGTTTCCCTCAGTGTCGACCTTCCCACTCGCCTCCTTTGAACAACCAATGATTTTGCACTGTTTTTAGGATAAAATGTAAATTGCTTATCTTGAACTCAAGACTTTTTAAGGTCTAGTCCCAACCTTTTTCCATTGAGTTTTATCAATGCTCCCCAAGTAGCCAGTGTGCATATTGTGACTTGTGTGATCTGGACACTAGCATGAGTATCAATTGCATGAGTCAGCATACAGCTGTGTTCAAATGACACTTTCAGCAAGGCTTTCTGGAGGAAGGAAGCATTTCTGTTCCAGAATGGTCGACTAAATTGTTGCAACCAAGTAACAGAACATGAAGATGACCTAGGCCTGTCTACCAAACTATGTGTAGCTGTGCTTATAAGTCCCTTACCTTCTGTTCCAAGGCATCATGCACCTCAGTGCGCTTGGAAACACTTCCCTGTTGTTTTGGGTGTCTTGTGACCCACCAGCTTCAGACTCCATCATCCCTTGGGAAGGGGTTTCCTGGCAGTTTTGGCACCCTCAGCCTCCAGTGGAAAATGCTTGTTGCTTCCCTTCTCACAACTTAGTATGATGGGTGATTGTCATGTTTCCTGCTCTGCTTGTTCATCCTATAGTGACGGCCAGCACCTCCTCCTTACCATCCCAAAGTACATGGCACAGAACAGATGCACCAAAAGGATTTGTTGAATGAGCCTATTATCAAACACGTGACATAAGGCTTAGACTTCTAACTTTGTAGATAAGGAAATCAAAGCTCGGAGAGTTTGCCCCTTAATGTTAAGTCCTTCACAAGTTGCATAACTGGGAGCTGTTTGTACTGTACACTGAGCAGCGCTGCATCTGGGGTAGGGGATTTGCTAGGGCTGAATGCCAGCTTTCATTGGATCCTCAATGCTTCAATTCTTTGCTTAAAAAGTTAGCAGATTAGGATGCTTTGATCTACTAATTGTATGGTATCTTTTATATAATTTTGTTAGAATGGTTCTTACTTGAGGGCAATTTTGTGCCCTTCCGTTGTTGGCAATGTCCACAAACATTAGGTCTTCTTATGATTATGAATTAGTGAGAAGGATTTCTGCTTCTGTAACTTGTTAGTAGGGATCAGGAATTGGTCAGCATTCCAGAATTCAAAAGACATCTTCTTACAGCACTTTTTTTTTCTGAAAAAAATGTCAATAATGTGAAGTTGAGTAACCTTAATATGTAGAGAAATATTCTAATAAAATAAACTCAGACTAAAAAAAATTGTGTACATAGAAGCACATGAGGGTTTATTTACCTCAAAGGAATTAGGAAAGGTTTACTCTGGAAACCAATGAAGTGAACATGGCTCGGGAACACAGATTTAGCTTATCCTAAATACCATGTTTCAACAAGGCAACAGCTTCTTCAAGTTTTTATAATAGTACAAAAGAGTCATAAATCAAAACATTTTTAAAACTACATTGGTAGAAACATCAGTTAGGGAAGTTACAGCAAGGTAGGAAAATCTCTGTTCTCGACCTCAAGTGGGATATGATGACATTCTTATCATTTGAGTTAGTGAAAAGTTACCTACGCAGCCATCATTAAGCACAGAACAATGGCTCTGGAGAAGCTAAAGATCCCCAAGATAATCGGGCTCAAACCTGCAACACTCCAACTTTGCAAAATCATGGAAGCTCTAAGCAGTCAATCAGGGGATGCTGGGAACAAGAAGCAGTGTGCGCCATGTTCACTCTGGGAGCAAGAAGCAGCGTAAACCATGTTCACACTGATCTTCCTCTTGAGACAAGCAGAGCCAGTCTCAGGAAGGACAAGAAGGAAGGGTCCCAGGTACTGAGGAATATTTAAATCATCAGGTCATAGAATCCTTGAGGACTCAATAATTTTGAATTACATACAATTTCCAAGTTATATATTTTTATCTCTTTCTATCGAGATGACACATAACCACTGAGAAAATTGGAAATTGGGGTAATAGTAATTCTATAACTGTCTCTTTAACCAAAAGAAAACTTTTTAAAATATTCAACTGAAGATATATTTTGAAAAATTATTTAATGTTAATAATTAGACACACAGTATGAACAAGTCTTGAGTTTGTAACCCCATTTCTCTCCTCCACAGCCCCAACCCACTAAGGGACCTCCTCAGTGGGATTCCTAGAACAGTCCATGGGATGGGAGGTTATGACTTGAATGAGCTATAGCCCTTTGTATGTGTGTGTGTGTGTGTGTGTGTGTGTGTGTGTGTGTGTGTGTGTCTGTTGTTGTTGAAGGGGAGCAATGTCTCTGGATATTCTCTCCCACCATGACTCTTACAATCCTTCTGCCACCTCTTCTGCAAATTTCCCTGAGTCATGGAGGGTGAGTTTTAAGTCTGTTTTATTGTGGAGCTCTTAAGAGTCTCTGGATTTCTGCTTTGGACTACTGTAGGTATCCTGAGTGTTTGTTAAGTATAGTTTGTTCCAAGTCTGTCTACTTTTCTTTAAATTTCATTATATCATTTTTCCTTACTGCAGTGTAGAATTCCATGGTATATATATATATATATATATATATATATATATATATATATATATATATATATTCACAAATTTGCCATTCATTTTTCCAGTGATGGGAATTTGGGTGGGTTTCAATTCTTAGCATTATGAATTGAGCTGCTATAAACATGGTTGTACAGATGTCTCTGATCTGGAGAGGGGAGTCTTGAGAGTAGATGCCAAGTAGAGGGATACCTGGGTCTGTTGGTAGCTCTATGTGAATCTTTTGCAAGAGCATCCACCCTGCTTTACACAGTGCTTGAACAAGTTTTCACTCCACCAGCATTGAAGGAGGGTTACTTTTTCCTCTCATCCTCGACAACATCTATTGTTGGGAGATGTTTTTCCATGATTGCTATTCTGACTGGAATAGAGTAGAATCTCATAGTTGCTTTGATTTGTATTTCCCTGATGCTTAATAACATTGAACATTTTCTTAAATGAGAATTGGCATTTGCATTTCCTCCTCTGTGAATTCCCTTTTAAGCTCAGTGCCCCATTCTGTGAGAGGGATATCCGATTTTTATTATTTAATTTTTTTAGTTCTTTGTAAGTTCTAGATATTAGACCTCTGTCTGTGGTATAGCTGGCAAAGATTATCTCCCAGTCTGATGATGGTGGTCTATTGGCTCTGAGTATGTTATGCTTGCACTTTGTGACCCTGTCCATTGACCCAGGGCTCCAGGCCAGATAAGAAAGCCCATTGCTTTATTCCAGACCAGCCTATAAACCCATGGCTCCACCCATTCCCCCCTTGACCCTAGGTGAGGCCAGGTTTCAGACCTGTTCTCTGACATCCCACCTGCCCTTGTGCACTCAGAAGCACTAACCCTAGGCAAGGCCAGGGGAGGGAGCTGTGTCTTGGCTCCCCACCAGCCCATGGGCCCCACGACCCTGCCTACTGACCTCAGGTTCCAAACAAGGTCCAGCTCCAGCCTGCTACTGCTGCTGAAGGTTTGACCACCCCCCCCACACACACACACATACTTTCTGACACCAGAAGAACCAAGCTCATGCCAAAACCTCATCAGTCCTTGAAACAATCTCGTGGGAGGTCCCTGCCACTGCTGGGTACCTGGGTAAAACCACTCTCTCATCTGAATATGGATAGATCACAACACAAGAAGAACACACAGGTGGAGTGCCCCAAACAAAGTTTGCCTAGCCCCACTTTGGAAGTCCACACTGAAAATATCAAATAAAGAACACAGATACAATCCTAGGAGGAGATGACAACATATTCAGGACATCTCTGCATGGAGTCTACATCCAGATTATTAATGTAAATGCAAGCAAAAATTGATAATGTAAGTGGAAATGTGCAGAATCAGCTCACAGCTTTGCCACCAGGCTCAATACAATGGAGGAAAAACAGATGGACTCTGCTAGAACAGGAAATGAGCTAAAGGCAAACCAACAATCAGAGGAGCTCAGAAATCAGCTGGCTAAACTAAATGGAGACATAATCAGATACAAGGATGAGTACCAGGAAACTTTAAGTAAGACAACATTTGAAATGAAAATGCAACTCAACAACGAGAAGGAGACCATGCAAAAAGCTCTATTGTAAAACCAAAATCAAATGGAGATATTTAAAACATCTTTAGAATCCCTCACTACCAAAGTTAATAACCTGGAAGATAGAACCTCAGACAAGGAAGACAAATCAGAAGAGATCGGGATAACAGAAACTTGGGTAAGTTCAAAAAAGCTTATAAACAAAATATGAGGGAACTATCGGACACCCTTAAATGACCAAACCTCCAGATCACGGGGATACCAGAGGGGGAAGAAACCCAGGCCAAAGGCATAGAGACCATATTCAACACAATTGGTGAGGAAAATTTCCCCATTTTATCAAAAGAGAAACCTATCTGGATACAAGAAGTACACAGAACACCAAACAGGAAGGACCAAAAAGAAACTCCCCAAAACACATTATAGTTAAAACCCTAAACATTGAAAGCAAGGAGAGGGTTCTAAAAGCAGCAAGAGCAAAACAACAAATCACATATAAAGGCATACCCATCACAGTTACACCAGACTTCTCCATGGAAACCATGAAAGCGAGAAGGGCTTGGACTGGCATTCTTCAAAGTGGAAAGATTGTAAGAGCCATGGTGGGGGAGAATATCCAGAGACATTGGCCCCCCCTCAACAATAATACACAAAGGGGGAAGGATAAAAAGAAAAACTGGCGATCTCTGTGCAGTTCATAACCCCCTAACCTATGGACAGATCCAGTATGCATATGAGGAAGAACCCCAGTGGGTAGGGGACAGAGATGAGGGAAATGGGGACACCTTCACGTGATTTGCTAATACAATGTATACACTTATTCATAATAAAGATATACAAAAATTAATTCTACTTATCCACAAGCATGAGCGATCTTTACATCTTTTCATGGCATCCTCATTTTCATTCTTGAGTGTGTCTATGTTTTCATTATACAAGTCTTTAACATCCTTTGTTAGTGTTATTTTAAGGTATTTGATATTTTTTGAGGCTATTGAAAATGGAACAGTCTCTATTTCTTTTTCTGTATGATTGTCATTTGCATACAGGAAGGCTACTGATTTGTGTTTGCTGACTTTGTATCCTGCTACTTTGCTGAAGGAAATTATCACCTTCAGGAGTTTAATGGTACTTTCCTTTGGATCTGTTACATATAAGATCATGTCATCTGCAAAAAGGGATCTTTTCACTTCTTCCTTTCCAATTTGTATCCCTTTGATGCCTTTCTCCTGTCTTATTGCTTGGGCTAGAACTTCAAGGACTATGTTGAAGAGCAGTGGTGAGAGTGGACACCCCTGTCTTGTTCTGGATTCTATTGAGAACTCCTGAGTCTTTCCCCTTTGAGTAACATTTGGACTTTAGGAGTTTTGTATAATGCCTTTATTATGTTGAGGTACAAGCCCTCTATGCCAAATCTCTCCAGTGTTTTGATCATGAAATGATGTTGAATTTTGTCAAAGACCTTCTCTGCATTGATTGAGATGACCGTGTGGTTCTTGTGGTTAAATTTATTAATGTGGCAGATTACATTAATCAACTTCCATATATTGAACCAACCCTGCATCCCAGGGATGAAATCCACCTGATAAAAGTGGATAATACTTTCAATGATTTGTTGGATTTGGTTTGTGAGAATTTTGTTCAGAAGTATCACAAGAATTTAATTCATATGCTGAGTCCCAAATTGATGCTCTCTATCACAAAGGTCCTGTTTTCTAAGCTTATGCTGATAGCAGCTTTGTTGTATAATGGAAAAAAATAATATATTTTTCTTCAAATAAACTCATCCAGAGATATTTTACTATCCCACAACCATAAATTTACTATTTTAGTTGTGGTATGATCAATTTTAATAAGTACATAACTCTTAAAACTGAAAAGTGAGTTATCAATCATTTTTATTACACTGTGACTCTCCAGATATTTTTATGACAGAAGTTGATAAGAAGAGATAACAAGGACTGGTGAGGTTGCTCAGCAGTTAAGGCACTTGCCTCCAGTGCCTAATGCCCCAGGTTCAATTCTCTAGTACCCACATAAGCTAGATCCACAAGGTGGTGGCCCTGGTGTTCTCTCTCTCTCTCTCTCTCTCTCTCTCTCTCTCTCTCTCTCTCTCTCTCTCTCTCTCTCTCTCTGTGTCTCACTGCTAGAAAATGAATAAATAAAATATTTTTTTAAAAAAAGAAGAGCTAACAAGAGCTTTGGGTATATGAACATCAGTGAAAGAGCACAAGGCAAGATTTCTTGAGAGTGAAAAATCAACTTGTAACACAGTCAATATGACCTCAGGTTACTTTCTCTTTTATTCCATTTCTGGCAGGAGGTTGGTACATAGGTAGTATATCTTTAGAAAAGTTATAATGTACATATAATGTCCAAGAGAGTAATAATACTGACTTGGTTTTAATCTTGTGACCAAATTCTCATGTTTTCAGTGCTCAGTCCTCACTATTTTGATGGCTCTGGAACCTTTAGGAGGTTTCTGGATGCAGGCCTTTGAGAGCTGTCCCTGCCCTAGATCTGGTCCTCCTTAGCTGTCTGCTTCTTGTCTATGTCATGTGAAAAGTCACTGATACAGGCTCTGACATGATGCCTTCCAACACTGTAATGAACTGAAATTCCACCGAAACCATGAGCCAAAATCTTTCTTCTCTTGAGTGGTTCATGTCAGCAATATCAAAGTAATAAATACAGTACTTACCCCTCTGGATAGTTGTGAAGATAATTAGAGAGTGCTAGTGACTGCTTGCTCCCTCAAATGACACAAAGGTGCAGTCCTTTGAGCAGTTCTGAATTCATCTCAGGGCACTCTAACCTTTATTTGAGCGTCTTGTAGCAGCTCTTTCCACATTTGCATTGCTGACACTAACCACTTAAGGGAAGAAGGATTTTGGCTTGTGTCAAGACTTATACATAGCTTGGAAGAGTTAAATTCTTAAATACTGTATTGTGTATGAAAAATTCTGGATTATCACAATATCGACTGCTATTGATACAAATATTGACTTAACCTTACATTAAAATGTTTCCTACATGAGAGCATTACCAATCTCATTTCCCAATGCTGGCTAAAACACTTCTTAGGCACAGGAATATATGTTTGTTTCCATGAGAATAATTGGGTTTAAGGGCAAAACAAAAGTCATTTAAAGTTCCATTTCCAACAATGTGCTGGTGGTTGCCATTTTCCCTTTCAGCTCTGATCTCTATGCTTGACGACCTGCTCGGTATCCAAGAATCCTGCTGTATTTGCAAGATGGCTTTCACCAGATTGTTCCATCAAGATGGTCCAGCAGGAGCTCAAAGGGCAGGGAGAGAGCAATCTGACAGCACTTATTCCCTGACTTTTCCCTGGACCGTCACTGTGACCTGTCCATGTGTTTTTCTCTCTACTGAAGACGGCATTCTATACATAGTTCCATTGAGTTCTAGAAGCTGTTCTCTTCACCTAACTCCTAAGTCATACCAGGAGGGAGGTTTCCCACTGTGGCAACCCAAGAACACTTAGTAGCTTTTGCTAGTTCTTGAAAACTTGCCCAGACCTAGGAAATAGTGAGTTTCCCTCAATTACGATTTGTGCCTTCTATTCCTGCCAAGCCTCTAACAGATATAAATTGGCAAAACTTCATAATGGAAGGAAAGAAGAAAGAAAGGGAGGGAAGAAGAAAGGCAATGAAGAAAGAAAGAAGGAAGGAAGGAAGGAAAAAGAAAAAAGAAAGAAGAAAGAACTTGACCTCAGATTTTAGTTGAATAATGAAAGTGTACATCAGAGGATTGACTTTTCCTTACATGCAATGGAATTTATGTTGTAATTAATTCCTGTGTTTCTTTTAGAAAACTAGAATTCTGTGGTCTGTTTTGGAGGAATTCAACAAAAAAAATTATGCTAGTTCTATATAACTTCCTTAATTTTGTTAAGCTTTCCCCAAGAATCACTAATCATTGTAAAAGCAATTCTGATGACACTTTTCAACTTTAAAAAGGATTTGAAAAAAAAGGATTTGAAGCAGATACTGACTGTGCTTTACCTTTCCTGATTTATAATTGTTATGACCCTGGAAAACACTACTTTTATAACACTTTCCTATGCGATGGGAGCAATTCTCAACCTTAATTTTCAATTAAGGTCATAAGATGTCTCTTGCACACTTTTCTGTTTATTTCCAAAATTAATTCACATTGAACAAATAACTGTAGTTAATTTTATCATTATTTTAACACCATTTGTGGTATTATTCCAATAGCACCAGATCTATAGCCTTTATGAACATTGAAGATACGTAACAGAAAAAAATATGGTTAGCCTAGTTCATATCTACAATCTCAGCATTAAGAGGCTGAGTCAGAAGGGTTGCTGTAAATTTAAGGACAGCCTGGATTACACAGTGAGTTCTAGAATGGGCTACAGAATGAGACTTTGTTTTTAAAAAAGAAAAATAAAGAGAAATAGAAAAATAAATAATGATTACATGTCTGTTTAGGTGACCATGGGCAAGATACATGAACTCTCAATTAGATTTTTCATTGGTGAAATAATTATCACAACAGTGACTAACGCATGGCTTGATGTGAGAACTCTGGTAGGCATGTATCTAATGTGCACAGAACAGTTCCAATCCACTGGACAATGAGAGTTTATTACAGTTACTTTCCCAGTGCTAAAACAAAACCAGACCAGAAGCAGCTTAAGGGAGGAAAAGGTCAATTTCAGGTTTCTGGATTCCAGGGGAAGATTCATCATGGTGGAGGAAGCTCTCACTTCAGCATTCACTGCAGGAGAGAGGCAACACCCAGCACCAGCAAGCACATACTGAATCTGAACATGCACCTTTGGGTCGGATTTAATACTTGTCCTCAGTTGCACAGCTCTACTAGCAGAACTCCACCTGATGGAGACTTAAGTAGAAAACTTAATCATAAACAAAAATACCTGAGGATATAGGGGACATTTACAATCAAGCCACCATATAGTTCATGATAAAGACTGCCTGAGAAAATGTATGTGACTGGCAGAATTTAATTCCTTCAGAAGCTCCATGATTCATGCTCAAGCAAACTAAAGTGGAGAGAGAGCAGGGTCAGGAGGGAGAGCCTGGGATTGGGGCGATTTCAGGCAGCTCTACAGATTTCACAACTTCCTTTTTCAAAGTAAAACAGAGATCCCCTTTCCACATTGGGATAGCACTGTTAAGTAATATTTCTGACACTTTGATTTCAATTTTAACAGCACCTATAGTTATCTTTTGGTAATAGGCCCTAGCTGAAATCCATCAGTCTGTATGAGGAGATCCCATCTCAAATATTTTTTTTCTCTCTGCTGCTATTCCAAAAAAAAGTCATTATAAATACTAGAACAAAAAAAAACTGTCCATGAAAAAACCGTCAATGGAAATCAAAAGGTTTAATAGTGGGTAATGGTCCATTCAACAATTTGAAACACAGATTAGTAAAACATACAAAAGGTACTCTTCATGGGAGACTCATGGGGACAAAAAGCATGAATATAAATATACCAATTTGATAAGATCTATACTTGTTTTTCATAACGATTAATAGAAAACAATGAAAAGTAAATGGTTTCATAACACATATAGCACGTTTGAAATCAACAAATACACATAGAGTTTACTACATGGAAATAGTGAGCAAACTAACCTGAAGTTAGGGGCAAATGCTAGTCAGTACAGTCAAAACCACAAATACACTACATTACATATAAAATATTTTAATGTGTAGCTTTCTATGTAGACTAAATACATTGGTAAGGCAAAAAAACATGTCTTTGCAAAGTTAGAATGAATAGTTTAATTTCTGTCTTATTTAAACATTGGTTGATAGTTTAGACACTGAGTAAAAAGTCTCAGCCTACCTTGTTCCTTGCCAGCGTGAAATAAAACATTTTGGTAGAAAACATAGGGCTTTTCCACACAATAATATTTTCTATTTAAGTAGGCTAGAAAGATAGTGAAGTCCAAGTTTTAGGCTATCTCAGGGTCTAAAGTGCACCCACCCTAACCTCCTCAGTTCCCACCCCTCCCATTAAACTGGCCACATTTAACTTGCAAGAAGCAAGGAATTCATACTTTGCCATTAAGACTGTCTCCTGCCACCTTTCTAAGTTCACTTTTCTGGAGAAAAGCAAAACAGTAAATTAGCCTAATACTAAAACTAAAGAAATACAGTATGTTACAAGCAACAGATCAGCATTTTATTAGTATCAACTACCTAGGGTCACTAGAAAATTTCACGGACCCTTTCCTTCTTTCTTGGTTTCTTGGTTTCTTTCTTTCTTTCTTTCATTCTTTCTTTCTTTCTTGTATATGTGTGTAGTATGCATTCCTGTTTGTATATGTGTGCAGGCACATGTGAGTGGTACACATGGAGACCAAGGGCATCTTGGGGCATCTTCCTCAACCATTCTCCATTTAATTTACTGAGGTAGGCTCTCTCACATGAACCCAGAGCTTGCTGATTTGGCTAGTCTAGCTAGGGAGTTTGCCCCAAGGAACCCTGTCTTTGTCTTTCAAGGGCAGGGATTACAGGCAGGCCACAATGCCAACTTGGCATTCATGTGGGTACTGGGGATCAAAACTCCATTCAAAATGCTTGCTCAGATAGCACTTTATCCACATGCCCTAACTCCAGCTTTACAGGTCATTGATAGGCAATGATCATGCAATGGCCAAGAGTATCTCACAGTAGCTTCTCTGGAAGTTCATGCAGCCTTAAACTCTCTCCACATTAAAACATATTTTCTAGTCCTTGTTTGAGTCAGATCACCATCCCAATGGTTATTGTGACAATTCATGCCTCGATAATCAACAAGAATCATTGTGAGGTAAAGGGTATTTGTCCTTTTAAATTGAATATATTTCTTGACAACTGGCATTTGAAGCCTCCAAATCTGTCCACGGCAGAGCAAGAGGTAGTGTTATTCCTGCCTAGCAGAGTCAAGCACACATTAGAAAGGACACCTTTTAGTCAGTCGTGGTGGTGCACACATGTAATTCAGCACTCTGGACATCCAGGTAGGAAATTTAGAAGTTTAAGATCATTCTTGGATACATAATGAGTTCTAGGACAACCAAGAGTATATGAGACCCTATCTCAAAGAAAAGTAAACTAATGCTCCATATTTGTTTTTATGTTTATTTAGTATAAGTCTTGGGGCAGTTTTATCTGAAGATTGTTTTTCTAGCTTCTGGGAAAACAAAATGGTGTTCCCGCAACATGTTAGGACTGAATAATGGGCCCTGTCTGTAGACAGATCTTCAGTTTGGGGATAATATTCAATATCCTCTGTCTGGATCATACAAGCTTCTGTGTTTGGGACCCCCCAAACAATTAAACATAATAAATTGTTCTGTGGGTAGTAAGGCCTATCAGTCATAGAGAATCTACACAACCTATTAGCCAATACATCATAGTCTGTAACAGCAATGGTGACTCCTCAGCTTTATCTTTATAGGTGCTATGACTCAAGTATGTCCAAACAAAACAAGTGCTCCTTTCATTTTCCTACAAGAATGGTTAACTTTTCTATAGTCATATCTTCTGATTTCAGCATGTTTCATAAAAAGTGAGTTTATGAATAATATCAACGTATATGAAAGAAGAGTGTTCCTTTATCCAGAGAACATAGGCTTTTTAAGGGTAACAAATGCTATGGTCCAGATGGAGAATTACATTATGCCTGATGACCCTATCATGTAATCTACTCCACAGCCCAAAGACAGCAAAACACTGAGCCAAAATGCAGCAGCAGTGACCAGCCATAGGACTGCTGGTGATGGCTGGGAATCTTGATAGTTAATTTCATCTGACAAGTAGTCAATTCCTTGAGTTTCATTGTTGTGGGACTGTAACCTCTGGCTAGATCAAAGAAGCTAATGAATGATAAACCCTGTTATGGGGAATTAGAACTGACAGCTTAATTCTGTGCTCAGTTCTGACAACTTTAGGTGTTAAGAAATTTAATGACCCATCAGTAAATCTGAGGTCTCCCACACAATTGCCCCTGAATACTTCAATTGTCAAAATCTATCCTAGAGATATAGTCACTATGTGTTATACCATTTATTATATAGTTAGTTAGCTATAAATGAAAAAAATGAGGTATTATAAACATCTATTACCAGTAGAGGAAAGGTTAACTGGATTATAATGCAGTGAATCTGTTACTAAATGTAAATTATATGAAGCATGAGACTTGACTGTTTTCTTGATGAACACCAGGGATTAGCAGAACTTTCATGGAAAGATCCAGATAATATTTGAGGCTTACTGGTCATAGGTTCTCCACACGGAAAGAAACCATAGACAGTGTATGCACAAATGAGCATGTCTGTGGTCCAATATAGTTCATTTACAAAAGCATGGGGTAGCCAACATTTAAGTCCAGGGCCATGGCTTGTTGAAGCTCTGCCAAGAGGAATCACAGAGGATCTATTCAACACTCATCCACAGGAATCTTTTTGTATCACTGAGCTGTGGCAGCTAATGTTTGTTGAATATGCACCCTATCCTGTCAAACCTGTCGTAGACACTAGAATAATTTTTATAATCATGATGATGAGGTAGGTGTTGTTATTCCCATTTTCCAAATGAGGAACAGAAATGTAAGAGTTATATAAGTGCCTGAGAGGAGATGGATGGATCGCCCAGTAAAGCTACAGCCCAGCTGTAGTAAGCTGGGTCATGTGAAGGTGCAGCTTTAAGCCAATAGCAGAGAAATATGAATATTTTCACTTTTTTGAAAACAAACACCCAAGGCATTGTAGAAAGTGCACAGCAGGTGGGTTTGGAGTGACTGACAGATCTTGCCTGTTGCAAGTTCATTGCCTCCTGCAGTTCATTATCAAGCTGTCTTCTCATTAAGTCACCACCACAGTGGCTTTGAAAAGTGTTTCTTGAGGGCATTTCTTTGTCCTTGGTGAAACAGCTCTGAATCCTCACTCCTCCTGTGCCTGCTTTGGTAGGGCCCTCACCACGTCTGACCCCGGAAGCCAATGTATCATTATTTTAGGCAGCAATGAGGATCATATTGTGGGGAGCATGACCACTATCTCTTAATCAAAGCTGGCAGCTAAGACATGGAGGCCTTAATGATAAGTGTTAAAAATACCTAAGTATGAAATGCTTAACAAAGTTGAGTTTGATAAAAAGCCAAGGTGACACGCTCCTCCTCCAACATCCTGGCTAATTTTCCCCCAACTGTATGTAAGAAGCTATAAAAATCCTTCTGGAAAAAAACGGCCCATTAGCTGCACCCTCAGAACTACTTCAGAGAGTCTTTCCCTGATGCTGCACTTCTATTCTCCTGCAAACCTCCTACTCGCCAAAAACCAGAACTGCCTTCAACTTCTGGAAATGAGCTGACAGCCAAAACCAGAAATTTCTCACACCAAATGGAAAATTCAAGAATTCTCAGAGAAGTAATCAAGAGAACTTCAGGAATGGCTCCCCTGGCACACATCTCTGCCTCCAACTGAGCTCCATATACACAAAGTGCTTCATCTCATCATTGTCGTGTGTCATTGACTACGAATAACAACGTGAAGAGCCTATTTTCCTCAGTTGTAGGACATTTATTAATTTGTGAGTGTGTGATTATGGGTAATGTGTGCCATGGCATGCCTGTGGGGGTCAGGGGACTTATCTGGTCAGTACTCACCGTTGAACCTCATTTGAGGAAAGATTGTGCCCTCTGGATTCTCATTCTCCTATTCTTTGCTATGCTTGCCATGAGCTTCCTTCCAGTAAATTCTATAGTCCCTTCCTCCAATCTCTATTGGCCTCAGCAGGCTGGGATGACAGAAGCCTGTCACAGTTTTGGGCTTTTTATGTGGGGTCTGGAGATCAAACTTGGGTCCTCCAGCTTAAGCAGAAAACACTTTATCCTTTGAGCCCTCTCTTCAGCTTTAGAACTTTTTTTACATTCTATCTTTCCTATGTTCTGCTTCCCAGATCAGCATGCCTCTTGCCAATTGGTGTATTGGGCATCACCCTAATGCTGCCTTGTGTGTCACTGAAGAACTCAGTGATGCATCTCGAAATAAAGGAAATATGGATGACAACAATTGTAACAGTGTTCTTGCATTGAAATCAGAGAATTCAGCTTTCACAGGAGAGAAATCACTGGAAGAAAAACTTGCCACAGAGTTTCCTGGCAGGCTGGAGGATGGCAAAGGAGGAGAGAAACTCAGTTTCAGGAAGAGACACCTCTGCGGTCACACGTGCAACATATTTGTGCCATCTTAATTGTTTCTGTCTCTTTCACTCTGCTGAAGACTCAGTTCCAGAAGGCCCATCTCGCTGAGCCAGGTGCTCAGTGCCCCGTGGCTGTGCTGGCATGAGCAGTGAGGAAAGACGCTGTGGAGGACACTGTGGAGACATCCTCATTCCCAACCACTCAAGGGAGAGGTGAAAAAAAATAAAATAAAAGGAGAGGTGAGTCTCTGAAAGAAGAGGACAGTCTGGTTATAGAGACGAGGATGTGTCGAGTGGCCAGATCTTATCCGAAAGTTGGAATAAAGGCAAGGATTACTTTCATGACCCAGGCGCTCATACATGACACAGCAGAACTAGACTCTTAGCTTTGGGACTTAATGTTCTTACTAATTAAAATGAACTAATATGAGTGGAGAAAACTTTCCTATTACAAGTATTTTTGATATCTGGAGGAGAATCTACATCTTCAATGGCCAAGTCTACCAGCCTGATAATTCCCAGCTTGGTGACTATGTAATGATCACAGCAAGAAACTATTGACCAATCAAAGAGGAAGCCTACAGAATGGGAGAAAACAGGTCCAAACTATACATACATCTGACAAAGGCTTCATATTTAGGGTATACAAAGAACTCAAAAAACTAAACATTAAGAAGTCAAACAAATCAAAAAGAGTAGACTATAGAAATGAGCCTGTTCTCCAAAAGAAGGACATATGACCAATAAATACTTTTAGAAGTGTCAACATCTTTATCCATCAGGGAAATGCAAATGAAAACTACTTTGAGAGTCCATCTGACTCCACTTAGAATTACATTCATCAAGAAATCAAATGACAACAATGGCTGGTGAGGGTATGGGAGAGAGGAACTCTTCTCCATTGTTAGAAGAAATGTTAACTGGCACAGCCATTTTGGAAATCAGTATGGAGATGTCTCAAAAACCTAAAAATAGATCTACCATATGACACAGCTGTCCTACTCCTGGGTGTAAACCTTAATGATGCTACAATTTCCTTCAGACATGTTCATGTGTAATGCTGCTCTATTTGCAACAGCTAAGAAATGTAATCATCCTAGAGGCTCCTCAGCTGATGAATGGATAATGAAGATGTGATACATATACACAATGGATATTTATTCATCTGCAAATAAAAATGAAATAATTAAATCTTTTAGGGAAATGGAATATAGCTGGAAAATATTACACTAAGCAAGGTAACCTGTGTGCAGAAAGACAAACACCATGTTGTCTCTCACATACAGATCCTAACTTGGAATTTGAAGATTTCTATGTGAGTTGAAGAAAGAGTTAGTAGAGGCAGGAAGCTAGGAAGGGGCCAGGAGAGGGGAAGTATGAAGGGCTTAAGGATAGGGGATAGGAGATACATATGCAAAGGTACAGAATACCGAGGGTAGAAAAGTACAAGGGAGAGGGTTGGAAGACAGAGGAAAAGTCAAGCAAAACTAAAGACATTATGAAAAAGCCATATGGAAATCTACTTCTTTGTTGCTAATTTTATAAAGTAACTTAAAGAGAGAGAGAGAGAGAGAGAGAGAGAGAGAGAGAGAGAGAGAGAGAGAGAGAGAGAGAGAGAGAGAGAGAGAGTTTGGGTAGAAATACCCTAATGGAGTGGATAAAGCTATTAAAAGCTAGAGGTTGTTACTAGAACATTCCAGCACCAGGGGTTGGATAGCTCCCAGTTAGTTGTTGGTCAGGGAGACACCTACCAGAACTTGTTGCTGAAGACACTGAGAAATCAAGTGGGAATTTAGCTGAAACCTTTCCTCCAGCTAGCTAGCTGTCATCGTGCTGGAAAATTCTACAAAATACAGCATGCTAAGAAAGAGAAGTAACAACAGTCTGATCCAGTGGCGAATGGTGCAAGTGACACAACTGACCAGCCAACGGAGATGCACCCATCAATCCACCAGTAACATGACATGCCTTTAAGGTTTTACATCACTTATTCAAACCATTACTTAGGAGTCAAGTTGAGTCTTGAACCTAGACCTATGAGTATATTTGCTATTGAAACCGAATGGTGCTAGCATTATTAACCTCGGTATTGTTCTGTTTTTATTGCCAATATGATTGGATGCCTCCAAAGACAGGTCAGAGTAATTACATGATGTCATGGCGCTCTTTGAGAATGGCATTTAGTACCCTGGGGGAACAATCCAGAATATTTGATTAAGTAGAACTGGGTTTGGCTCTAGTGCTGCCTCTTCCAAGTTATGTGATTTAAATGTCTACAGCTGACTTGATTTCCTTTTTTGGAAATAAGTTTAATAATGGTCTCCCCATGGAATGGCCTCAGAGGTCAGACATGAAATGGTGAATGACACTTTGTATGGTGTGAAATACACCAGGAGCACGTTTATGCTGATTGTGACGATTGTGCTGCAATTTCCAAGAGTTCAGTCTTGGCCAGGTCTTCAGGAGACAGTTCAGTTTACAATAGATGTGGGCTGGAGAGATGGCTCAGCGGTTAAGGCACTTGCCTCCAGTGCCTAAGGCCCTGGGTTCAATTCATGAGCCAGACCCACAAGGTGGTGGCCCTGGTGCGCTCTCTCTCTCTCTCTCTCTCTCTCTGCTTGAAAATGAATAAATAAAATATTTTTAAAAATAGATGCACAAAGAACAAAGGAAGTGTTCCTTTTTCTGATAAAGGACAAGAAGCCTACATCAACTTCACTCCCATGTGGATGTGGGGGAGGGTGTTCTTAATCCAACGTTGATGTGAACTGACAGAATGTCGTTTCAAGACTACAGGCTATGCCAAAGGGCCACTAGAAAGTGCTCACTCTGTCTACCTCCTCATAAATAGAGAATTCTGAAGGAACAGTGTGGAATGAACAGATGATGATCACTGAGTAATATGTTTAATTTAAAATATTACCTTATATTCAACTCCATGCAGTATTCTCAAAGCCTTAATATTACACCAGCTCTCCCTTTCCTGTAATAATTTTATTAAACTATTTTTAAAAGACTGAGAAGGTTCTTCAATCCATATCTTCCTGTTAGTGGAAATCCTACCATGTAGAAATACGGATAATTAGGGGAGATTTTCCAGACCTTCATTAGTCAGGACAAGCTATGATGACAGTCATTTGGCAGGCTTCACAATTCACTGAACAGCCCTGTGTGCCCTTGTTCCCTCAGTACTCATGATCTAGGGTGATGGGCAATTACTCACACCTGCTTGGTTTGGAACAATTATCTTCCTAAGCAGTACTGAGCATAATGACTCATTGCCTGATGGAATCCAGTAAGTGCTTGAGGTCACAGCTGGCCCCTCAAGACAGATTTCCTCTCCCAAAGGTATCATGGGGGGTCAATGAGAATACTGATAATTCTTTCTGAAGTAAATTGAGATGTGCATAATGCAGATTGGAGTAGTAACTTGATACAAAAAAGCAGTCATCTTGTGCTGTTTGTGACAGGATTCTCTGAAAGAACATAGACTCTAGCAACAATAATGAGCATAAATACCATACATTTCTTATGTGGGGCATTTGAGATTCAGAGCTGTTGTGAAAGAACTGCAATAATGGATGCACTATCAGCAAACAAAGAGCCCTGGAATTTATGAGAATTGAAGTCAAGTTTTTCTGAGAACCGAGAATGTTCTTAATCTCACATAGGCTGAGGGACAGAAACGAGTCACCAAATGAGGGCAAGGCTGGTCTGTTAGCTACCTCAACATTCAATAATGCAATGCCTGGTTGGGGGGAGCTGGAGAGATGGCTCAGCAGTTCAAGTACTTGCTTGCAAAGCCTAATGGCCCAGGTTTGATTCCCCAGTATCCACGTAAAGCCACATATTCAGAGACTCACTCGTGCATCTGGAGCTCCCTTGACTAGAGGAGCTCCCATTCTCTCTCTCTCTCTCTCTCTCTCTCTCTCTCTCTCTCTCTCTCTCTCTTTCTCTCTCTCTCTCTCTCTCGTCTCTCCTTGCAAATAAAAATAAATTTTAAAACGGAATGCCTTAAAATTTCAAAAACATTATCAGATGAACTAGTGAATAAAGTTAGCCATCTAGAATCAGAGGTCAGCATCTGCGTGATCTAAGAGTGTTTCAGAAGGAAAGTTTTACCTGGTTGTGTCGTAGGCTTCGGTGTTTCCTCCACGTGTAAACTCTGTGGAAACATTGCCAGGACCCCGAGGGCATTAGAGGAACAGCAAACGTACCCAGGTCCTAAGCCTTAGAAAAGAAGTGTCTCGGGGAACTACTGTGATCTGAGCAAGTTGTTCAACCCGTCTCCAATCCCAACTTCAAGTGGCCACGGCGCATCACAAGATCTCATCTCACATCCAGCACTTGCTAGGTCTATGTATTGCGTATTTTCACAACCAGAAGCAAAATTTGCAATAAGCTTTAAAAATCTAAATTTAGACTAATGTGAAAAAAGAAATTTGGACAAGATTTTTAAGAGCTTGATAAAAGACTTTTTCTGTTTCAAAAGATATAATATTAGTATATCTTTTCCAAATTAAGTTGATGTTGGTCAGCCATTCCCTCATTAGACAAAGCTCATAGACTATGATTAAATTTAATAAAACACTCATTATAATCTATGGTATTTACCTATGATGAATAGCATTCTGCTTATACATTAATATGTGAATAATATTTATAAAATATTCTCACCAAATGAAATGTCTATGATAATTAAAAATAATTATTTTCTTTCAGTAGACCAGAGCAAATAAATCATGTTCTGGTGCTGATGATCAAGGCCTCAAAGCAATCAATCCATGATTTCACTATATCATGAAATGCTTGTGGATTTTTTCCTATTCAACCATAAAATCTAAAACTATATTGCAAGAATTATGTTAGAAATGTTAATTTTATGCTACAAAGGACTCCAATTTACTATGTGTGAATAAAAGAAGCCCAGGAATTTTCATTTTAAATTACCATCCCACTGGATTCTGAAGCAATAGGGTAAGTTCTAAATATTAGCTTATTTTCCAGCTGCCTATTTATTCTGCACAGTTATTTATTCAAGTCACAATTTTGGGAGAGAATCAATTTAAAACTCTTCAAAATTATAGTCAGAAAATTATGGAGAAAATTAATATGGAACCTATAATACAGAGGACAGGAAAAGAGAAGTTTGAGAGAAGCAGTTGTCTTTTCTTAAAGAACATAGAACCTATGAGGTCCCCAAAAATTCTGTCAAGGCTCTTGATTACCCACCTCAGACAAAAGATAAGACCCTATTGCTGAACATTCCACAGACGGCTATCACACAACACCGAGAGACCATGCTGAATCCAGAAACTAAACCAGCTTTCAGAAGGATAGGCCATGTAGTGCCGCAAGGTGTTACATGAGACGCCAGAGGAAGCAGACCAAGAATATTCTGAGAAAGCAGGGGATACCCTTATACAACATCCACCTGAGAATGCAGAACACAATGCTACATGGCACAGACCAGCAAGACAAGATGAACCCATCTGTGCAACAGTGGCTCTCAACCTAGGTGAGTTAATGGCTGGCTAATTGGCTATGAGATCTGCTCAGTTGCAAGGAACCTTCAACTGGTCCAAGGCAAACCCTTAAGGAGACCAAGATCCTAATGTCTAAAGGGAATTCCTCATTAACCATAGGCCCACAGAAAGGCCACACCCATTAAAATCTCACCAAATCAACAAGGTTTGTCTTATTGAACCAGTGATGATCTCACTCTCTGTTGGAGACTCTGTTCATATTTCCCAGAAAGCAGTGAGAACTATGAACAACCTAATCCCACAAA